>CAJNDV010000348.1:83448-108757 GCA_905221635.1 Symbiodinium sp. CCMP2456
AAAGACGAAAACCTAGGTACCGGAGGGGGGGGGTAGCATATATATGTATATGTATATATGTATATGTATGTATATATATATATATACTGCACAACCTTAACACCCCAGCCCAAACACTCCCTAGGCCCATGGCCCCGACATCCGAAACCGCTCAAACTGCGGGGGCCTGCGCCTTGCGGCTTGCAGCTCCACGGCGCGTGTTGGCCTGTCGGTTTCGACTCACACACTCGCAACTGCAGGCATGGCAGTAAGTGTCCGGGCTTGCTACGTGGATATGCCTGTCGGCTCGGGGTTTTCGGCGCTCACACTCGGACAATCCGGGGTTTTAGGGTTTAGGGGCCCACATCCCAGGACAGAAATCCACGGCTTCCGAAGGAATGAGTTGCGAAGGCACCATGTTTTGTGGTGCCGAAGTCACAACTACCTATAGGCCCCATAGTCGTTCCTTTTGGGGATTCCCTTATGGTATCCTAAATAAAAGCCTGAAAAAGGAACTACTATGGGGCCTAATGGGTAGACTCGTGACCTATGGTTTCAACACACACACACACACACACACACACTCGGAGAAGCCGGGGAGGGGTTTCTTGAGAAAAAAACGGTTTTTGGGCTTCTGGGGCTTAGGGCTCTTAGGTTTAGGCTTACCCTAAACCCTTTCAGCACGGACTGAGGTGCCGGCCAGCGCCCATGCAACCCTCACCCCGTCTTAAGCCCTAAACCCTAAACCCTAAATAGGGCTTAGGCGTCGATATTTTGGGGGGAATCTTACGGAGCGCCCCCGAAGCTGAATTCCCGCAGCTCGGGAGCCTCCAGAGTTCCAGCGGGGCATCATCTTATGGGTCCCACAAGGAGTCTTTTCTTGGAGGCTCATGGGTAGTTATAACTGGGTTATAAGTCCATTATCGGTCCCCTAGTATGACAAAATCAGTTATGGGTATAGTCAGTATAGTGACCCTATTTGTAGCCCCAGCTATATCTACCCGTGAACCTCTCAGTCCCTACAGGCAAGAATGCGAGAGATCACTACGACATCGGTGGCCCTAAATAGCTGATGATCTCCAGCAGCTGGAGCTCTCCACATGCATCTTGGTCCGGAGCACTAGTCTCAAAGCTTTCATCAAGCCTGACAGCAACCCCTACAAGTCTAGAAGACCCCAAACCCCTAAACCACTGAAGGCAAAATCTTGGCGGCCACAAACCCTTCATATCCCTCAGACCCCATGTCCAAATCGAGACCGCCTTTGCGTGAAGTCCGCCACTTCTTCGGACGGGGCCGATCCGAAGCCACCTGGCGCATGGCAAGCCCGAGTTTCACTTTCGACTCTCACATTCGCACAAGGCAGGCAAGGCTTCACAACAGCTGAAAATAGGGGACCCTAATATAGTATCCAAATAGCAGGATCCTTATTATAAGGACCCCAAAATAAGGTACCCCTAATTTTCGGAAACTCCCATCTGGCCCAGCCAACAAGGCTTACTTGTAATACTGGTAGCAATGTCATGCCAACTATTGCAAGTCAAGTATTACTGCTAGCACCGTTTTTTGCTATCAACTCTTGAAGTAACATCTACGGTCAGGCAGGACGTTTTAGTGCGCAGGCCTTGCAACTTCGAGTCCACGGTTTCTTTCCGGTTTTCAGGCTTACAAGTTTTTGATTTTAGGGCTTCGGGGTGTCAAGGTCTAGGCGTTCAATTTTCGCAGGGCTTGTTTTCAACTTTTGTCTTTGCGCTAAAGTGCCAGAGTGTCCGAATTCTCAAGTCTTGGCATCAAGGAATGTGCTGCAGCTCTAGGAGTTGTGTGTTAGCAAACCTGGGTCGTGAACGCCAAATAATTTCGGCCGAGTGTGTCTGAGCTACGGGTAGGTAGCTCAACCCTTGTGCTTCCAACTGTTGCAGCATCCATGCATGGATGCCGAAAGGCTTACAAGGCTTACATCTACGCCCTTTTTACACAGGCTTGATTGGAGCTCGCCCGGCCAATGTCCCTCGTAGCACATCTACACCCTAAGCCCTAAACCCTAAACCCCTACCTATTTCAATGAATACCGAGGCGCCGAGGATACCCCACTGAAGCCCTGAAAACCCCATAATCCCCTGCATGAGGCCAGAACACCCCATACACCTTTCTCATATGACCTCTACATACAGCCCTTCCCAACCTTTCTGTAAGCCCTTCTTCCACCTAAACCCTAAACCCTAAACCCTAAACCCTCAACCCGAAAATGATCCGGTGACCGAGAAGCCACGGGCCCGCCTCCCAAGTCGAAACGCCGCGCTGGGGAGGCCGACTGCGCCTCCGGTGGGGGACTTAGAGGGTTTAGGGCTTAGGGTTTAGGGGTTTAGGGCTTAGGGTTAAGGGTTCAGGGTTTAGGGTTTAGGGTAATAGGGTTGATGAATAATAATCAATTTGTCCAGTTTGGGTTTGGCTTTTAGGGCTTGTAGACTTTGGGGTTTGGAATATAGGATGTAAGGCAGAACATTAAAACGTTCGGTTGTAACTTTTTATGAATACATAAAAGATGCACCTTTATACGCAAATCTCACATATATAATATATCTGTATGTATACATACACATACACATATGTGTAATATGCATATACATATTCGTATCCATTTATGTGCATGTATATGCATACGTGTATGTGTTGTGTATAATAATTCGTCATATGTATATATATATATATATATACATACACAGACACACATGCACTTACTCGTTGTATGTGTATGCATGTCCTGTGTTGCGCATCTATCGGTACCTGCCTATGTTATCGGACAACATAACCCACAAATATCCTGAACCCGATGCCCCAAACCCTTTTTGCTAAACCTTAAACCCTTTTTTTTGGAGCAGGGACTGCAAAAACCCTAAATCCCAAACCCTAAAACCCCAAAACTTCACCAAAGAATCCCAAGACCCAAGGAACCTTGGCCCCTAAACCCTAAATCCCAAGCCCTAAAACTCCAAAACTTCACCAATTAATCCCAAGACCCAAGGAACCTTTGCTGCTGCTCTGAGCACCGGCTTTCGCGTGCTCAGTCGAGCCTCCCGAGCAGGTGGCCGTGCAAAAATTTGGCTGTTCGGGTTTAGGGCTCAGGGTTTTTATTCGGGTTCCTTTAAAGAGTCTATAAGGGTTTTGCGTTTAGGGTTTAGGGTTTAGGGTTCCTATTTGGGTTCCATTTATGAAGGGTCTATGGGGGCTTTACGCCTGAGGGGATTTAGGGTTTTATATTCTTGGCTGAATCGTTAGGGCCTGGGGAGTCAGGGAATTTGGGGGTTTAGAGTAGAGGTGTGTTGCACCTCAAACTTGGCAGGTAAGGTTTAGGGTTTAGGGCTTTTTTGCCTCCTACTTGGCAAGGACGTTTAGCGTTTAGGGTTTAGGGTTGAGGGTTCAGGGAGGGATGCAACAACTGGCCAGGTCTGAACACTTTGCTCTCAGCAGCTCGAACATGAATTGCACACGAGAACTGTAACACAAGTCAAACATCCATGGCCCCATCCGACAGCCAACCCGTCCTCCTGACTGGGTTTGTAAAGCTCAACTTATTTTCTTGCGATGCTGACTCGCCAAGCGAAACTGTGCTCTGAATGACATGCCAGATTCCGTCGCGAATCTGACGCATGGTGGACACGTCATCGACTTAGAGCATTCAAACAAAATTCGGGCTGACCGGGGATTCGCTCACCCGTGACATGATGGCTTCGACTGTGCATGTGACGGCTTTGGGAAGCCGACGGATCAAAAAGGTGAGACTCGCAAGCTATTGCTGACGGGAACAGTTCTTCGCAGAATTCTCCTCTCCTCCCGAACAATCCTGATAGAGGCGACCTTAGATGAAAGGGGAGACCTTGCGGACAACGCCCCGGCCCTGGCTATAGTGGTAGAGGGTGGTGTAGCCCAGGTGGAAGGGCAACCAGGCATACTGCAACATCTTGCCCAGCACCTTGTGGGCGTCGATGGATTGCTTGGCCAGGCGGTCGTTCCTGCGATCGTCCTCGGCCTTGCCGGTCTTGTCGGAGCCTGGAGCCCACTTGAGGAAGTACTCGTTGGCGATGCCGGACACGGGCAGGAGCAGGGCGAAGGCGTAGAAGGCCCGGAGGCTCTGTGTCTCGATCATCTGCATGATCGGGTGTCCTGGGAAGCGCGGTGGGATGCCGCTCTGCATTCGGAAGATCACGCGGAAGACAAGCGCCACCAGCATCAGGATGCCCGTCTGCTTGTGCCACCAGAGCATCTGCTTCTTGGCCTGGCCTTCCGAGAGGGAGGCGGCTTGTGCAGTGCCCACAGCGCCGAAGATGCCCACGGCCATGAGGAGGTGCAGATGTCGCAAGGCACGGCTGTAGGTGAACTGCGACAAGGGCTTGCGGTTCTGGACAGTCTTGAAGAGGTACCAGGCCAGCGCAGCGACTGCCACGTCTGTGACCTTGTACTTCAGATAACGGCCAATCTCCGAAGTCTCTTCGCCGACCACCTGCTGTACTGCAGCTGTCTCCGACCAGTCCGTGTTCTCTGCTGGCACCAGCTGACCTACCAGCATGTCGCGGTCTCGCTGCACCCGAGCCTTCTCAGAATGCTCGAAGACCTCGAAATCCTTGGTGCAATCCGTGCCCGCCTTGGACATCAGGATGTCGTCGCCGCCGGGGTGGCTGCCCAGCAGGGGCTTCAGGTTGTAGACACGGTTGTGGATGATCATATACGGCTCCTCGGCAGTGTTGTGCTTGGCCACCTCTGCGCGGGAGAAGAAGGGGAGCTCCTTGCCAGCCGAGATCTCCGCCAACTTCGGGAAGCGGCTCTCCTCCGAAAGTGTCGGTGCATCTGTCTTCCCCGGCACCTTCACGGCCGTCTTCACCGCCTCGATTTCCTCCTTGGAGGGGCCCTCCAAGCGCCGCAGCTCGTCGTGCAGCTCCCTCAGCTCCATGATAATCGAGTCCACTGGCTTCTCCGGGCCGACCTTGCCCGTCTTGAACTCCGGGCGCATGTAGTACTCCATCCACTGCTTGCTGGGGAACCGGCCGGGGATCTTGTCGAACATGGGAGTCGCATCACGACCAGCCCACGCCAGAATGGAGTTGCGCTGCTCCGGGTGGTGCTGCAGGAAGTCCGTCAGGTCGTAGACCTCTCCACAGATGGCGATCCAGCAGTCGTGAGGCTTGTTGTGCCGGGCCACCTCCGACGATGGGATGTCGCTGCTCGCCCAGCCCGTGGGTACGTCGTGCTTGTGCGCATGGTCCTCGTGCGACAGGAGCTCCTCCATGGCCCTTTTGACCTCCGCCGCCTTCGCGAAATCTTCGGCATCCAGGGCCGCCCGCTCTTGAGTCTTCAGGCGCTGGAGCTTCTTCTTCAACTCCGGGTCCACCGCCTTGTCCTGGAGGAGCCTTGGGATGCTGTCAGCCTTGTGGGTTTTCGTGCACCGGTTCAGCAAGCGATCCACCTCCTGCCGGATCTCCAGGATGCGGGCCTCGCGGAGCGTGTGCCAGAAGTGCTCGGACATCAGGTTCTCATCCACCCCCAGGTCACCCAAGGAGGCCTCGGGCCGCAGGTAGGGTTTAGGGTTTAGGGTTTAGGGTTTAGGGTTTAGGTCACCCAAGGAGGCCTCGGGCCGCAGGTAGGCGTCGATCTTCACGCCCTTGTGGATCTCATTGAAGAACTTCGAGGCGTCCTTTCCCGCCCAGGCGAGGATGGTCGTGGGACCGCCGGGATGTCGATCCATGAACTCCTGGGCTCTTGCTACAAGGAACGTATGTTTTAGTAGTTAAGATGATACCAGAATATTATGTATCATAGATCCCCATCATGGTGGCTCAATAGTATTTGCCGTGGATCCCCATTATGGTGATCTAACTTTATATTCCTCAACGAGAACGAGATTCCGAGAGGTCATAGACCTTGCCGTTCAGCGCCACCCAGCAGTTCTCAGGCGTGCAATGACGGTTCACCTGGGAGTTTCTGATTGTTCGGGAAGCGCGAACATGAACCCAACACTAGTAGGATCTTGGAGCCATATAGTTCCCTATTAGCCTTCCTACTAAACCTATAGTAGGTTACTTTTAAGGAGCCCCTTGACAAGGTACACGTAATTCTTCAGAAGTCCCCGCACCTCGGACAGCGGGATGTTCTTGGAGATAGCGGAGGTGCCCGGCTCGTGGATGACTTTCTGCTGGAACTCAGGAACCTAACGTCTCGGGGATCGATGTAACTGGGGCCTTAACAATTCCAGTAGGGATATCATGTAGGGGTCCATGGGTGTTTCGTGTAAGGAACAGTCAGGGATATCATTTAGGGGCTCGGGGCTTTTGCCCAGGACTTTCTTTTAACAAACTATCGTAAGGTCGTGAGGGTTTTGTGGAAGACCAGGGGACGCTGGCCGGATGCTCGTCGGTGTACTGAGAAGCCATGGCTGAGAGGTGAAGAAGGCGGCGACGGAGGCTAGGAGAGGCAAAAGGATTTTTCTGCAAGTGTTCCTACAGAGATCAATATGTCTTCTACGTGCGATGCTTGCTGCTTGAGCCGTAACCAGTTGTTTCTTGTCTTGTTCAGGATGCATGGGGCCGAGGGGTTTCAGGGGCGGCAAGCAGAAGACAGGGAGGACTATGGTTCATGGGCTGCAGGTTCGGTATAAAGGATCTTGTGCACTGTCCGCAAGGTCTGCAGGCAAAACAATCAGACTTGGCTGTTGCACAATCGCGGAAGTCACCCCGTAAAGCGCCAGCACAGTCTGAAACACTTGTGAACTTGAGCTGATGCTCTGATGCACCCCTTGCCGGAGCCTGGTTGCGGCAAGTGCGGGGCATAGGCAGAAGAGCCTGCAACGCTGGGAGGTTTCTGGACATGCCAGGCTTGCGCGCTGTGGCTTCCCAGTTGTGCGCCGAAGCCGCAACTGATATCATGTCAGAAGTGCACGGTACATTATAGTACATCAGCATATTTTACTATGTTTTGGTAAGTTTAGTATATTAGAGTAATGTTCTAGTATAGTGTTGTATCATTCGTTACAGTATATTCGAGTATAACCCAATGTAGCTCTCTCGAAGACTGCCGATTGAAGTAGGGCAGTCCTAGCAAACGCTGGCTTCGTCCGTCTGGGTTCCGGCTTTGGCTCAGTGGTGCTGAGGGCATCAGATACTGCAATGCAAGAACGGATCCGAAGCTTTCCTTAGGCGAAGCTGGGCCACGCCCTACCCGATGCCTGGCTGCAACCACCGGTGCAGCTGCCATGGCACTACACTTGCATGTTGCTGTCGCCAGCTTGGCTTGCATTGGCATATGGGTGTGACAGGCTGGGTAAAGTTGAGGCATCTATTTATCTCTGGTTCCTTTCACCTTTCGGGCTTGCAGCCACTGTGGGTTCTCTGCATGTGCATGACTATGAAGCTGAAACGGCAGGATTGACAAAGCACCACTCATTTCGTCATGCCTCCTGTTGCAGCGACGCCAGCGACTGCATGAAGCCTGTACCGTGAACCTCTGCCATACAGAGCTACCTGACCACCTGGGGCCGTGGCTCAGTGTCTAGCCTGCTCCTCGGGAAATCACCGGCCATCGGAACTCAACTCGCTGGAGTCAGGCACACTGCAGAACAGGGGAGTACCAGCCAAGCTGACAGCCAAGGGTCGTTCGCGCTGCCACGGCGCATAGTACATCCAAAGCCTGGTGCAGTGAAGCCCAACTGAAGCACCCGACGCAAAATGAATGTCGTGACAAGGAAGGTGTATATAGTTGTCGTCTAATCTAAGCTTCGAGTGCCAACTGTCATTCCGCCCCCTAAGACCACAAAGTCTGTGCTGCAGGCCCTGGGCCTGTGCAAACCCCTTATGCCCTAATGCCCAGCCAGCCTTCGTCAAGATCACAAACCCGACATCCGGAAGAGTAAATCCTACAACTTAAACTAAACCATCATCTAAACCATTAAGCCTCAAATCCCAAAGCCTGAACCCTGTATTCACACCCTAAACATCTCGAAACCATTTAAAACCCTGTAAAATCCCCGAAAGCAGCTGAGTACCCGAGCGGGGTAGCTCCCTGCGAGGCGCCCTCGTAGAGCTGCGTGGTCGCCACTTGGAAGCACCTCCCCGACAGTACCACTAAAGAAATGTAGCGAATAGCTGAAGACCAGAATGAAGCTGAACAAGTGACCTGGGAAAGATCGAATTGAGGTTGTTGCTTGCAGTCGGACGACCAGGGCGAGGCCGATGCAAACTTGATTTAGGGTGAGCTTCTGAGTCCGAACACGGAGAAAGCTCGCCGGGGAGACTTCTCTTTATTCTCCTCGACGATGAAGGCCCAGAGCTGATCGAAACATTGCCTGGAGAGGATCCGTTGAAAGTTTTCTCTGTGTTGGGCCTGTAGGGCGTGAGGGAAGATTGAATCGGGGTGCAAAAGAACGCCGGAGCCACGGCTTGCGGGTTTGTATGTGGGGAAGGGGCCACCCAATTTGGCCTGCACTGCCGAACGATCCCAGAACTGTGGGATCTTGCAGCACCGTTTCGGACTTCATGGCGTGATTGAGGCTTGAGCGTGCGTATGTGTAGGGGCTGGAGCCCGTATGCCTCCCACCGTTGGCTGAGATTTGGTTGCTGTTCACTATGCATGTGGCACAGCATCTTTCCAGATTCAAACCTAGACCCGGTCGACTTGTTTGTCCATGGCACCTGAGAAGTTACTACCTGAACGGCAGGACTAGTGGCGAAGACATATGCCGATGAAAATAAATCCACAATACTGAGTGCCAGACTCGTTGGTAAACTGAACGTGGGTCCACGTATCCAAAAACTGGGACAGCAGAGTGCGCCGAACGCAGTATTGCACAGCGTGTCTGGCCTGAGCACAGAGCTTGAAAACCCTTTGCAGCTGGGCTCTGACACACCGCACCCTAAAACCCTTAAAGTGGGGACCTTTATACGCTCTCACAACTCGGACAAGCCAGGCGAGGTTTCATAATAGTAACCTTTATAGTAAGACCCTTATAGACTTGGGTGGCACTTCCTCTACGGGTACTAGCGACAAACTCTCGTGCTGCAGATCATGTGCCCTCGAATCGCGACAGTCGGTGGTGCTGCTAAGCGCCCAATAATTGTCGCTCCATTCGGCCACTGCACCTCTTCCATGACTTCTACATCGCCATCAGGTAGCTGAAGGCGCCTCCAATGTCAAAGACCGACTGGCTAACAGTTTAATTATGATATATTTTGATTCAACGACCCTTGAGGAGACTCGTATGAAGTTGCCTCTCCTCGGGTATCGCCCTCAAACTGCAAGTCCCGGAAATGCAAAGAACGTGGCCCTGCAGCCGCCCAAGTCGATTTGGCCTGTTCACTTCGACTGCAGATCGCAGGAGCGGCACGGCCTGCCCGGTGGATGTCGGACTCTGCGATGAGAGCTTGGCCGGTCCAGTGCCGGGTTTTGGGATTCCGGGTATGAGCTCCGGATTCTCGCCAGCATGCATCACGCAACGGAAAGCTTGGGGTAAGTTTGAGCTTCCCGACATGTTACTGAATCGCGACAGGAATGCAACGTTGGACAAGGAGTTGGGCAAGCACTGAAAGAGGGCCACTCAACCTCTGATCGGAAATCAGGGAATCACTGGCCTGTACAGGTCGCACGATGAGCGGCGCGACCGTGGAGGTGCACTTCCGCTTCCCTGGAACCTGTGCCAGCAGCAACTGCAGTCAGATGTGCGCGAACAAAACTAGTCCATGACTTCAAAGCTGATTCACTGATTCACAGCTTCGTGAGTACATAATTGATGGCTTCACTGCCTGAATGTTGTCCCAGCTCTGCTTTGCTGCATAGTGCAGTTGAGGCAGATAAACAAGCTGAGTTCTACATAGATAGAGTATGATCGGCTGATAGGCTCAGCAGCTGCGACTTCAAGACCCTGCTGTGGCCAGGATGAAGCGAACCCCAGGCATAGCCATGCTAAGACTTTCGGTGCAACGGTGTTGGTCGTGCACTCCCTTACCTTGGTGACTGCACTCCCTCCAGAATCACATTGCGCCACTCCTCGCCATCTTGCGCTTCGTCCTCCGCGAATCTGAAGTTCCACAGCAAGTCGTCGGTGCCTATTCCGTGGCAGGCTCTCCGGACAGTAGATAGCGGCAAACCAGTGTGCGCAGCGGCTGCACGGATAGATTTGCACCACGTCCAATTGTCGTCGGATGCAGCAAGCTTAGTCAGTACTGGCCTGCCTCGTCTTCTTATTGTCGCACCCCTCTGTCGTTGATAGAAATGCTGCATGTTCTGGGATGGAGTCACGAACTCAAGGTTTCGAACGTGGTTGTTTCGGCGATCTCCGTCCTTGTGATTAACTTGCATGATCGGCGATTCAGGCTGCCCGAGAAATGTCACGGCTACCGAACGGTGCACCAAACAATTCAGGCCACGTGTCTGGAAGCCATAGTATCCGTTGTGCAAGAGAGTCCCCCGAGTCACCCCATTCCGATTCGATGAATTCCAAAACAGCCGTCCGTGGCTGCTAACCATGACATCTTGAATAGGCGCATCTTGACCGGGATACTGTGCAGGCAGCCAATCTTCTTCGTCTCGGCGAGGTGGCTCTGGAAGAGTGGCGCGTTTAAACACAATCCAACTACGATTCTTCTTGCTATAGCATCGTGACGCGACTCCTCGGCAACATCTTGAAACCGAAGACCCTTCAAGACCCAGCAAACGAGCAGCCTCTGCCTGAGATGAGCATCTGTTCCAGACATCCACTCCTTCCTCTCGCCAAAAGACTGGTTTGCCAGGCTTGACACCTCGATCAGGAGTTCTTATCCATGAGCGCTGAACCTTTTCCTGGGGAGTCACATACTGCAAGTTGTCCACACGGTTGTTCTTTCCGTCTCCATCTATGTGGTTCACCTGGTAGGGGCCTGGACCTGACGGCGGCTCGAGAAACGCTTGTGCAACCAAGCGGTGGACGAGGAAATTCTGCTCGGCGATGTAGACTTGTCGGTATGCCCCAGAGGTATTTCCAAGAAAGGCTACCCCGTAAGCAGTTCTCACGCGGCCATGAGAGCTCACTTGCCACAAACTGGCTCTCCAGCGAACCTGTACATGGCGCGGCAATCCACAAACTTTGGCGGAAAGCACCCTTGCTCTGAAAGAGGAAGTCGCACAAAACATTACAGGCAAAATTGCATAGCCGAAAGCTGCGAATTGACCCGTGAAGACACGGAAGAGTTTACAATGCTGCAGTGATAGCCGTGCTGCAAGTTGCAGGATGGAGTGGGGTCAGCATCTGCAGACAGGTACCACGGTTGTCTGATTCACGCCAGCTTGGCTGCACAGATCATGGCTGCATAATTCAAGTCGTTCACATATTTGTCCCGTTCGTCCCGTTCTGGCTTGCTCACGAGCAAACCGTGAGGCTTCCAACTGAAACTCCCTGCGCCCGAGTGCTCCAAATTCCGGTCCACGCCTGCCGTGTGAAATTCCGGAAAAAACCACTTCGCCTTAGCTTTCGGCTTGCACAAGCCGAAGTCTGGCTTGGCGCCACTGCATGCGATGAGGACCAAGAGCAGATGCAGCAGGGCAGTCTGCCAGAAACCACTCTCAGCCTCGAGCCCTGGATGCCAAATGCCGCCGGGAGAGGAAAAGAGGATCCAGCCTGGATGGTGTGAAGCGGGCGATGACATTATACTGGAGTGATTGATGCAAGTTGCATGCTCCTCATCATCCTCATCCCATGAGCAAGGGCGGTTCGAAGAAAACAGGACTAACGACGCCTTATGTACCTTGCGACGTGCCATTCAGCAGCATCCGCAACATCACAAGGAATCACAACCAGTAACTGGCCAAGATAAGAAGGTAAATGTAAGCCGCCGGCTGTTATCTCCCTCCGGCACAACCTGCAGCCTCAGCATCTCATGGCTTCGCAGTGACGCGACTGCTTCAGGCCACTGTGTTTAAAAAAGTCGAACGTCGAAGTAGATTTACCTCGATGCCGACCCAACTACGGAACATCACCCTGGCCTGGATACGTCTGTTCCACAAGACAGGCTTCGTACAGCCGTACATGTCTCAGCGACGATGGCCAAGCTCGTGGGCTCCAGGAATCAGTGGACCTGCAACTCCTGGCAACCCCCAAAACCCTAAACCCGAAGCCCTAAACCCACCAGCCATTCCTGGCCACCCTGGCCTGTCCTGAAATCCCTTTCAGAAAGACCCAGGCAAATGCCGCAGCTGCTCGCCCTCGCACGCCGGGCAATCGAGCTCGACCACGAAGACCTGGCTCAGATTTGCAACCGGACGAGAATGACGTCGCGACATCAATCACTACATGGTCTCTTTGCGTGTGTGTGTGTGTGTACGTGAAGGGTATGAGTCCCGTGACATGCCCAACCGATGCACTCGCAGGTCTTCTGAATCGTGGAGCGAAGCATGCCAGTGCACAAATCGGGCAGCCAGCAGCCAAAGGCTGGGTGGGAAAGGGCATGGTTCTTGAAAGTTGCGCAGCCCGCAAACCTGCGAGCCATGGTGACTGCAGTCCCAAACCAAACACAAGAGCCGGAACACCATAATGCCGATATGTCTTTCCCACCAACCCAGGTGCTAAATCCCTCACTGCACTCACCCCACAAACACCCAAGCTGCACCCCCTGAACACAACCAACTCCCTGCAAAAACCCTGAAAATGCATAAAATCCCAAGGCCCACCNNCCCCCCCCCCCCCCCACCCCTCCAGCAAAAGGAGGGCCTGGCAGAGAACCGCCTTGGCGAGGCCCTCGCTGAAGGCCAACCGGGGACCCGGTGCCTCGATGGCCTGACAGACATCCTAGAAGAGGACTCTACCTAAGGGCTTGAGGAGGGACCCTTAATAGGGACCCTTGTAGGTTATTGGGGTTAATATGGAGACTACCTGGCTATATAAGGGGTATATAAGGACTATACAACGGTCATTTAAGGTCATGGGATTAAGGGGTTATGGGTCCCTCCTAAAGTCCTTAGACTCTACCTGGACCCTCTAGTAGACCCTAAATACCTACGATTTGGGGCCATATACCCCTATGGGCACAAAGATCGAGGGTCCTGGTACTAAGGCTTAATAGAGCCTTAGAAATCTCGACAAGATTTTGGAGTATACTGGAATGCGATAAGCATAACAGGACTAAGTATAGGGGGATAGCAGAGTTCAGCGGAGCTATATTCCACAAAGGCTGTCGTACTTTCTACTGCGGCTTCCCAGTTTTCAAGGTCGTCCCGTCGTCCGACATGCGCCCAGGCCTAAGCACTCCGCATGCAAGCTTGGATCGCACCACAACTTTGAATCCAAGATCTTTTGGTGTTTTGGTTTTCAGCCAGGTCTGCGGCTCCACTCGGACTTTGTGGAGCCGTAACCCTAAACTCCCTAAACCCTAAACTCCCTAAACCCTAAACCCTAAAACCCTAAAACCCTGAACCCTAAACCCTAAACCGCCCAGAAATGAAGGCTGGAGTGGCAATAAGCTCAGCTGCAGCCCTCGCTGACCGGGCAAGCTCGAGAGACATTCAAAGGCTCGAGAGAGGACCCCCTGAAAGCCATGGCTTAAGCCTTGGAGGCTCGAAAGGAAATCCTAAATTCTACTGTCGTGGAGGGTCTGTGCACAGGTTCTTTGGTGCTTTTGGGACGTCTGTCTTTCAAGAGATCCTCTTCGATAGAAGGCCATGGAAGGCTGTTAGCTTCAACCCCCCTTCTGGCACCCTCTGGTCTTCCTTGGCAGGAACGTGCCATCTTTGGCAGCTGTACACGGCACCGTTGCGGCAGTCCAGGCAGCTCTCTGTCTTTGCCAAAGACACACGGTAAGGACAGAAGTAGATTGAGGGTTTAAGTAATGGCTACAGTTACAGGGTAGGCGCTTGGGCGTTAATGGAGTTTGTTAGCCTCTGTCGTCCGCCGACGTATAGGTGTCCCGCACTTAGAATACCAGAACGAACTGTTGACTTCAGGGCTGAGGATAAACTGAAAGACAAGACAATGCACTTTATTTAATCGGTAAACGAGCCAAGACACAGAGAGCCTCTGTACATGAACGACTGCGTAGGGCAAAGGAGCGCGGTTGAAACAAAAGTTGCAATGCAGAAGTGTGCGAAGAAATCGCTCCTAGCTACTGTGATTGTTGGCTCAAAACGGTGCAACATCGGGTGTTGCGCCTGATCGTGCGGTGGTCATACACTAGAAGCTGCTTAGCGTAGAGACCCTCTGTGCCCATCGAAGCTCTGAAGCACAAACCCCTTCAGGTTCTATAGGGCATATAGCACCCACATCTCTTCTTTCAAGTCAAACGGACACTGTCGCTTGCACGGGGCGGCTGCACTCAGGACAGGCACGATGGCTTCGGGTACAGCTGAACTTCTCCAAGCAGTCCTTCACTTCACGGGCTCCAAATGTCGATGCTACACTTGCCACGAGAATCACAAATGGTAATCGTGGTGATTTCACACGGCGTAGTTCTGCAAATCCGGGTCCGTACTTCCGAGGCCGAGACAAATACGTCCCGCTATTATACTATGAGGCCCCACACACCCGGCCCAGTTTCTAGAACAACCCAGGTAACAGTCATCGTGGGAGCGCGGCAGCAAAATTGTGGACCACATGCGGAAAACTTGTCCAACCTGGGCGGGTCAACCATTGCAACAGGATTCTGGGGATTTGGTATGAATAAAGTATACGTATAGAGAGAGACTACAAGTGCATAACATGGCCATCTGTTCAGGCTTTTTTCATTATCAACCGCACTAGTCCCTGTAACGCGCTCCTCGTGAACGAGGTGGCTGCACGGAATCAGCACCACAGTCTCGCGGCGAAAGAGCATGTCCTCAAGCACCCAGTGGTCGTAGACTGCTAATCTGCAAAAGCGGACAGGATGCTGCCGCCATTTGCCGTGTGCCCGGGCTGTGCGCCGGCTGGAATCCTTCCCCTTCTGTCCTACAGTGTCTTGCCCAACGGGTCCTGCAATAGAATTGAATCCTCAAGGTTGCCCTGAATGGCTCGAAACCAGGAAAAGGCCAAAGCACATCGTCGACAAACAGCCGCAACAAGGTCCTCCAGACCCATGAGGTCTTCGAGGCAGACGGGGCACCAGCCGTACCTCCAGCATTTTCCATCTCCATGCCCGGACCCAGGAGCTGTGAAACCCTGCAACCTTAAGTGGCAACCGGCCTGCGCGACATCCTGGACATAGCCTGGACAAGCTGCAGGAGCTTGGGTTTAGTTAGGGTTTGTTGGAGCTTGTGGCGCATGGGGCCGGGTCCGTTCAAGGAGCTGTCACGGTGTATGCTTGGGTGGCCGCCGTGGCTCGGAGCTCTCGTACTTTTCGGTTCGAAGCGTCACATCCGGAATTGTCAACCCCTTGCGCGTCGTCCGCGTCCTGAAACCAGAAATTCGCAGAATCCAGATGTTCACCACACAAGCCTTAAGCTTGCACCCAAACCCCAAACCCCAAAACCCAAATCGTTAACCAAAAACCCTGAATCCCAAACCTCATACATCCGAAACCCTAGGCCCTAGACAGTTGCAATCCGCAACTTCGCCAGAGTGGCCTGCTGGTACCTGGGCATCTCTGACTCGGACTTTATGTACTCAGGGTTTAGGCTACTAGGGTCTAGAAAACGCGATCATGGGTGTTTGTACAGGAATGATACTAGTAGTTGAAGAGGCATCTAAACTACGTAAGTGACTCAATAGTTCTTCGAATGTCAGCATTACGGCACGCATAGCGGGTCGATTGTTTCAGGTTTAGAGCGAACGTCATATTGAATCCACATGCTGAGGAAGTCAAAGTCAAAATGGTCAATGCAATGCAAAAACAGGAACGAGCACGAACAGTCTGAACACTGAACATCCTTAGTCAACCACCATTCCTCGAATCCGGCATAAAGACGGAAACCCGCAAACAAATACAACGGAACACCTCAAACCCCCAAAAGCGGAGATTAGAATCTAACGTCTGACGAAGGGCTTCCTTGCCAAAGAGGCAATGACCCCTTCAGGGGCCGCTGCGACCTGGCCCGTATTCTCCACAAAATCTTGTTCAGGGGGACGTTCGGTTTGGGACTGGGTTTAAGATTTTTTGGTTTAGGGCTTGTTTTTCGGATTTAGCATGAATAGCAAGTTTACGTGTGGGCCAGGCTCACCGGTTTCGGCCATCATAACTTTGCGAACCAAGTTTGGCATCTCGGTAGCTGCAGCATGGAAGATTCCTCGTCCGGTTGAACCCATGATGGAAACGGTATACACAGCCCTACCAAACTTTACTGATATTCACCCTACCAGCTGCCGCCTCCTCCGGGGGAGCACCCTTCTTGAAGAGGTAGGCGGCCACGCGCAAAGGCAACTGAAACTGAGGGAGTGCTGGCCTTGGTAATATTTGGGTTTCGAGCCTTCACAACTCGTCTTACCCGTTTCCAGTATGCTGCACGCGCTATGATGCACCCAAGTGTAATGCGACAGTTGAACACTTGCCTAAATAGTGGTGGTAGCGACCGCAACCATAGATGGCACAGAGGATGATAGCAGCCACAGCACTGATATCTATCTCATAGTTGCAGCGATGCTTGCTTGGGCCCAGGCAACTTCAGGGTCACCGCCCGGCCAGCATCCGCTGCCGCAACCACCCTTGCTGGCTCCGCCTGCCAGGGCTTCAGACGGACTTGCCCACTAAATCAGCAGAGCCCTGAACCTCAAAAACCTGAAGAACACACCCTACAATAAAATATACTATAGTACTACGGTACACTATACTATGCTGTAATATAATATAGTATACTATACTATATCCTCGACAGGCTCCGACCTTGCTAGGGGCACGGCCCCCATTCCTGCCCACGTGAAGAAGGACCTCCTTCCCGACCAGCTCCTGGACAAAAACCGAGGGTCGAAGCTCCGATTAAGGTTTAGGGTTTGGGGTTTGGGGTTTAGGGTTTAGGGTTTAGGGTTTAGGGTTTAGGGTTTAGGGTTTAGGGTTTAGGGCTTAGGGCTTAGGATTAGGATTTTGGGTTTAGGGTTTAGGGGCTTTTGGAGTTTGGTGTTTCGGGGTTTCGGGCTTAAGGCTGTGAGGTCTGAATTGGCGGATTTGCGTTGGCTTACAACTTTTTATGACTCCTCTTGTGACATTTCTAGAATTTAAATTGTTTTGGAGTCTTGGCTGGCTTCGATTCAATGATTCACAGCATCGACTGAACTTGCCAGGTATCATAATTTCCCACCAAATTATTGTGTTCAATGTGGCATTCAGGTTTAGGAGAATCGTGGACTTCAGAGTTCAGGGGAGTATATGACCGAGAAGGTTGCCCCCTTCAGAATCGAAGCCCAAAGGATTCAGGGTGAGGGTTTTGGAGCGCAGGGCTTAGGGGAGGTAAAGCTGGGTCTCACCGGATGTTGCTGAACGGAGTTTCCGTTTTCGTCGCCCGGAGCTTCAGCAGTGCGCGGTTGGAGCAAGGTTTCGACTCGCACACTCGCACCATGCAGGCACGGCTCCCAGCTATGTCAAACTCCCAGGTTTAGGGCTGAGGGTGGTCTTCGGGGTTTCCGGGCTTGCAAATCACAGCCGAAATCCCAGCTCCTTGGAAATCAACGTCGCGGTGCACATGCGACGGCGACCGCGACAAGCGGGTGCTCCCACCTCTCTCTGCAAAGACCGAAACCCCCAAGGCTCCAGAAGCCCGGTTCCTTTCATGCCTTTACTGTAGGGAGCCTTTAAACATAGGGTTCTGGGGAATGTTATGCTACAATTATCATAAGGAACCCACAAAGATAGTATAGGTAATTAGTATTAGTATTAAAGGCCCTATGAGGAATGCTTTCTGAAAGGTGCAGATGAGGACATGCAGGTCTTCGCAATCCAAGAAATTTGAAAGGTCTCCCTATATATATATATATATACATATAAATATATAAGCATCCCTCCGTTCACTAGCTGTATCTACTCTACGTAAACCGATGCAGGAGCTAAGACGAATAGGACGGCACCGGAAGACTACATCATGGATTTCTCTCAAGGCTAAACCGACTGCAGACAGGACAGGACAGGAAATTGGGGGTAGGCTCTCCCAGACAACAACTCTACATCTAGCTCTATATACTTGTATACCTACATGTGTATGTATGTGTGTGTGTATGTATTTATATATATATATATATAGATATGTATGTGTGTGCGAGTATGGCCTGCTTGAGAGTCCTTTGGCGTGCCTGGCGTATATCACATGGCAATCTCTGTAGGACAGCGTATTCTGTTAGACAAAGCTGAAGATTTCACGAGGATTTCCGTTAGAAGGCGTCCAGCTGTGAGACACTGTCCTCCTCTTAGACTGGGTCTTCCTGTTACACAAGGTCTTTCCGTTAGATAAAGTATTTCAGTTACACAGGAGTCTTCTGGTAGACCAGGATTCTAAGAGTTCCGCTTGGTTTGGTTTGGCACGGTTTATACCTACGTTAATGTATATAGATAGAACACCTGTAAACTCTAGGACTCTAAAACATACTGTAGCCTGTGTATATATATATATATAGATATATACATGTGTGTATATATATATATATGTAGAACTAGATTAAGGTGAGCATTGCAACGTCCCCTGTGTTTGCTGTGGTTACATCCTTTGGCTTTTTTATCTGGGAACCCGTGACCTCCTGGCCTCTTCCGGGCAGGAGCAGCTCTCGGCCTCGCTTTTCCGTGGCGAGGACGCCTCGTGGCGGACGCATTTTGCCTCGCGACTTCGCTCCGCGGGATTTTAAGCCACGGTTGGCGGCTTGGGCTTTATGAATTATATAGCTATCAGTAGGGTTTAGGGTTTAGGGTTTACAGTAGGGTTTAGGGTTTACTATAGGCTTGTAAGGCACTAAACCAAGCTTATACCTTCACTCCGCGCGAGATTGGGAAAAGGCACGGTCCTTCAAGGAGTTCACCATAGACAACAGGTCTAATAGCCAAGGCTAATGGACGATAGAAGGGATAGTTGCTGTACTACGGTACAGCACTTATGCACCAGGTACGACTACCACGGCCCTCTATATAAGTCGAAAGAGGTTTCGACCTCAAGCTTGTCGGCTTGAGGTTGAGATGCAAGGGTGCTACAACAAGGTTCAGGGCTTGAAAACGACTGCTGCTGCTGCAAATGCTACCGGTTACCCTTCGTTTCGGCCGTAGCTTCGTATGCCTACACCAGTTGCTGACAGGTTTGTAGCTTCCTGCAGCAAGGCGGAGATGGAGCTTGGAAGGGTGAGACGGTTACATCCACCGACACCCAAACTAGACGAGGTGCTATGATGGGATGTACATCTGCACGAACTTTGCCGGAACCCTGCGCACCTTGTGCTCCTAATCCCACAAACTACAAGTCCTAAGCCAGAAAAAACCGAGAAGAGCCTGCATCCCAATCCCAAACCCTGGCTGGGCCAGCCTGCACGCCCGGAAGCATCACTTGCTTGGCTGGCGCATACATCACCGGTCCAGCCGACAGCCTGCCTACGAGCCTTGACAGAGGATGCGTCCTGTGAGCCGAGAGCTTCGGATGGAAAAAGGTTTAGGGTTTAGGGTTCAAGTTTAGGGGTTTAGGGGTGTAGGGTTTAGGGGTTCAAAGCTGCTTTGAGGAGGCCTGACTGCAAAAAGCGCTGCTTTGAGGGTCCATGTGCGCATAAGGCATATACCTTGGCTATAAAATTGCCACTTCAGGAACCTCTTTGCTGCCTAAGTGCATGCTACACAGCTAAATGGGCCCTCAGGGTGATTATGCAGACCTTATGGCTTTAAAGTCTTTCAACGCTCTGCACCCACAGAATGCTGACAGATTTTGCTGAGGTACCTCCAAAATGGTGCGACTGACTAAGCATCCCGAAGACGATGTGGTCTGGAGGCAGGTTGTGCCTTCGGACATGTCTCATGCCACCTCTTGCGAGGATTCAAGGATCAACTCCATCAAGTAAGCCTAAACCATTCAACTGCAAACCCTAATGCTGGAAGCAGGGGCATCGCAATCCTAAGCCTGAGCCCGAAATCGTATATAAACCACATAAGCAGCTCCCGCACTCCACAAATCCCTAAACCCTAAACCCCTAAACCCCTAAACCCTAAACCCTACACCCTAAACCCTAAACCCTAAACCCTAAACCCTACACCCTAAACCCTAAACCCTCCACAAGCTTCCTGAAGCCCGAGCCTCCTTGAAGTCCGAAAGCAGCTTGTTGGTCTGCTCCCGGAGGTCCTCTGAAGGATTGGCATCGCACTTTTCTGCCGGTTGCTTCGGGTTTTAAGGCCAGTTGCAGCACTATTCCAGACAGTGTAAACACAATATGCTCCACATAGATAAGGCAAGTTGGTGTTAAGTTGTGTTGAGTTTGGATCTGCCCAGTGTGGCTGACAACTAGACAAAGGGTCGTCTTGCTGAAAGTGTCGGTGATTTCGGGGGTTTCCTGTATAGCGCCTGCAGCGAAGAAGAGGGCTTGACGGTCCGAAAACCCGACATCCTCATATCTCACTCTGGATGCCCGGCTGCCGCTTTGACAACCCCGGAGTCCTCTGATGCCAGGAAAATGGAGATTGCAGTGCCTGGCATTCGTCATGGCTTGACTTGGCCCAGACTTGTCGAATGTGTATGAAGCTGATGAAGCTGCCGCGCAGCGGCAGGCATCTGCACCCAGCCCAACCAAGCCAAACAACTGACAGTCTCACGTTGCACACTTACCCAAGGCTAACATGTAACACAAGCCTCGTTTTAAAGTTGTAAGACTTCGGGTCTGCTTTGGAACGTGGACTGTTTAGACCCATGACCTCAAGTTGCCTAAGGATCTTGGAACCAACGAAAGAAAGGTCCATTGCAGCCCCCTGTCGTCCGTCGTGGTCGCTGACTTTGAAGTTATTCCCAATGCCAAGCTGCACGCAAACCAACTTCGCTGCTCTTCCCATCCGGCAAATCCCACCTAAAATATTATGCCTAAACCCTAAACCCAAAACCATAAACCCAAAACCCAAAACCCAAAACCCTAAACCCCTAAAATATTATCCCCCAGAACTCCCTTCAATCAGAGGCCAGGAGTGCAGTCTGGCCTTGGAAGACGAGCAGAAGGGGCTTTGGAATGGAAGCTCTGGGAATCTTGTCCAATGGGATTTGGGGTTTAGGGTTTAGGGGTTATAGGGGTTTAGGGTTTTGGGTTTAGGGGTTATAGGGGTTTAAGGGTTATAGGGGTTTAGGGTTTAGGGGTTTAGGGGTTTGGGGTTTAGGGTTTGGGGTTTAGGGCCTTCTTCCCTCTGCTACAGAGTCTGTAAGACAGAGAAGACCTCGCGGGGGCAAGTGTAAATGCTGCTTGAAGGGCACCTCATACTCCTCCATCGACAAATCCGTGACACGGACATGTGAATTTGCACTGGGTTTCGGGCCTCGGGTTTAGGACCTGGGAGCTTCCCCCCTGTATCTTCCCATTGAGATGGGTGACATGTCACACTGAAGCAATGACAATTCCGTTGCTTCTGAGCTGGCGGCGGGGCGCGCCACTGTTGCCTTCCGCATGCACCATGCTTCAGAGTTCTAGCGAATCACGTCTTACAATCCGCTGTCATGGCAGCGGAAACGTGAGGTTCGGTAGCGCGCCGGGGCCCTTCCCTGTGTGCCACGAGCTCGCTCCATGCTCTCGATCAGTCATCCGCCACTGCTACTACGCACAAACATCAATGCCATCTTGTTGCAGATGCGCGTGTCGTGGACAGACATACAACTCGGCCGTCAGAACATTCCCAGAGGCCGAGCCGTGCCATTCTCCGTACTAAATACATACATACGTACACACACACATACATACATACATACACACATGCACACATACACACTTTCATACATACGAACCGGTGCCGGAACAGCAGGAGGTGATAAAGCGATGGCCCCCTGGAACCCACCACCCACCAAGAGGGAAAGGAAGAGGCAACCTGAGACCTCGACACTTGCCGTAAACCGTTAAAAATTGAATCCCTAAAGAGCACTACCCATAGGCTCCATTATAGTTCCTTTTCCTGGCTTATATTCAGGGTTATTTAAGATCCTATAAGGTAAAGCTGCATGACATAAAAAAACCACTGGCCTAATTGAGGACAGCGTTGCGGCCAGGCGCATGAGGTCCTCATCATCCCACACCTTTTTGTTGCACAAATGTGCTCACAGGATCGGGGGAAGTTCTCCTAGTTTCGCCCAATAGAAGTTACAGTTACACAGTTCCACACATCCGCATCTTCATGCAGATGTGTGTAACATGCTGTTTTCATGAATACCAGGGCCTGCTGAGGAAGCTCGGTGCTGCAGCTGCATAGCAGCAATATCACAGCAACATACACTGTCTGTGTGGGGGCGCTCCCAGCCCTGAACCCTCATGGACTTAAATGCTTGTTCCCCAAACCGCAGCTATCCGAAACCTAGACACCCAGGCCAGAACACTACAACCATAAAACCGACAACCCCCTTGAAAACGAGTAAACCTGAGCCCCAGAAATCCCGAAACCCGGACCCCCAACACCCTAAACTCAAACCCAAGACCCTGAACTAAACCCTGCTACACCTCTACAGCAGGCTCCCTTTAATGTATGGGGCGTTAATAATGGGCCCCTTATACTGTAATTATAATAGGGAACCCCCCAAAATAAGATAGGTAAGTACTCCCAGAATAATACAGGCAATTATTCCCTAAATAATAAGTAATTATTCCCAAAATTATATAAGTAATTGTAATAAGGCCCCTACATGACTCGCTCCGACGGCGCCTGTGCGAGGAGCAGCGCTGAGAGGTGCGGTCGGAAGGAGGCCGCGGCTTTCGCCTCGCCGGATTCCTCCAGGTTTCGCGTTTAGGTTTTCGGTTGAGGGTTTAGGGTTTAGGGTTTCGGGCGCGTAATGTAGGGGCCTCAATAACGAGTTCCTAAAAGGTTCTATAAGGGTTCCAGAAGGTGTCTACCAGGATTCCCATGTTCTTACGAGGTTTTAGACAAGCTGTGTCAGGTTTCTTTACGGGTTCAACCAAAGGGATTCTTAAACCCTTCCGTTCATACAGGTTTTGTAGGGTTTCTGTAGGCTTCCTAAAAGGGTTTCGGTCAAGGCTGTAACGACGGTAGGGCTTCCGGCTTCAGGGCTTGTAGGGTTGCAGTAGTTTTGGACTGTAGAGTATGGGGGTAGGGTTCGGGAATTAGTCTTTGGTTCCGGATTTTGCCGAATGCTTTTACGTGTTAGCCTTTGCCATCTAGGGCTGAAGACGGGAAAACACCCCCAACAAAATCAACAACCCGTTTCACTCCACCACTGTTGATGGACTAGAGCCGGCATTACCCACGTATTGCAGGAGTTTGTCCATCAGCCGTATCGAGAGCTGTATTGTGAAGCTCGTCCTGCATGGCACTGTCGGTAGTAGCAGAAGGCCCCTGAAGGGATCTACAAGGGTAGACGCATGCCTTAAGAAGCAGAATACGAGTTGAAGGTATATTGCAATCTTCCTAGAAGCGATAGGAAGAAATTCCAAGACTAACACTAGCAGAAATGTCGAACAGGAAATACATGGCCCAATGAAGGCAGTGAGGCTCTTGTACTAAGTATGTTCTCTGGCCTGAGGCAGAAGTGAACCATTACCCCACACAGCATGAGCCGAGAAGACAACAAACCTTGGGCATCTGAACCGCGTAGACCTTTGAAAAAGGAGAATCCTACGCTTGAAGGTTGAGGTATAAGGGCCTTAACAGTTGAATACGGTCTTGTAAGCTTCTTAAAGAGTCCGTAAGGATTAGGGTTGTAGTTAGGGCTTTGGTGTATAGAAGAGCTCTCGCGCTTTCGTTGCATCCAGCTAGACAGGCATAGAGGCCTGAATAAAGGAATACGCTGTTGGGGTACGTTACAGTACACCTCTGCAGGTACTATGAAGGGAGGCGCCAAAGCACCGGAGCCTGCGCTTCCCAGTGCTCCTGCGCGATGCACTGCTGCCTGGATGGGTTTAGAGTTGAGAGCTTTCGGATTTTATGGTCAGTTTGTTTTTGACAGCTTCTTTTTCTCTGGAAGCCGCAGAGACTCGTATGACCGGGGCAGGGACGGATTCCCTTTGTATAGTCGCATGTTAAGATAGCTCCTCCAGGCCCCAAGCCTTAAAAACCCTTAGCCAGACCCGAAATCCTTAGACCCCAACACAACCGGCTTTTGCCCCCCCTAAACCCTAAACCCTGCAGCAAGGGCTACCGTGGGACCCTAAACCGATAGCCCTCAAAAGACTCTTTTGGGGAGGTCTCGGCCTAGGTCCCAGGCTCGAGTCTCCCTCTCCCGAGACTCAAAGCCATACCCTAAACCCTCATTACACAGGCTTGATTGGAGCTCGCCCGGCCAATGTCCCTCGTAGCACATCGCACACATACCCTAAACCCTAAATCCTAAACCCTCTCCCGAGACTCAAAGGCATTTAGTTTCAGTCATAAGTACTGGGTTGGGAGAGTCCAGCTTAGCTACACGACTCAGTTTGAGATCAAGGCGTTCAATCGGTTTAACAAAACCGACAGAGGATCAGTGGCTTCATACGTAGTAGGTGCGATTATTGATTGGGCTATAACATGGTTCTAAGCAACAGTTCCAATGTCATCAGGCCCATACTCAGGCCCATAAACTCTGAGCCATCGCCGAAGCATCCAAAACCACAGCACTAAGCAAATCAGCCGCTACGCCTAATCGCATAACTAGGAGATGCGTTTGCAAACGTAGGTATCATAATCAGAACAAGGCCAGCATCGCGACCTTGACCATCGCTGCATTCGTTGCCGCAGCCCCTTTGCAAAAGGCCCATGACCCCTGCGCCCAGCCCAGAAACCACTTGCAACTGAGATCTCGAAGGTCCGAAATTCAACTTTCGGCGGGTGGCGAGAGGCTCATCAGGGACTTCAGCCCAGGCCCTGCCAGGAGGGCTGCTGGCTGAAACTTCTGCTTCAACGGAGGCGTGGCAAAGCTCGACGTCTTGCAAAAAGGGGCTGGGGCTACTGAAGTCCAACAGGTGGTGGTGTGGAGCCCTCACTTCAAAGCTGCTTTGTCTACTACGTTACGAATGATTCATAGCTTCGGGTCTTAAGACAAACGGTGTGTCTTTCTCATCTCGTGGCAATGATCTAGGGATGCGAAATCCGAAGCCGCCCTTGCCCGAAAGAAGCCCTGCATCGACCCCACAAGCCGCTCTAACTACTGCAAATCATCAACTGCGGAGCTTTAAGCGGCCCAAGGGCGCGAGCAGACCTTCCGCAAACCACCGAGAAGCAGAGTCGAGCCGGCCTAGAGGTAGATGCATGTGTGAGGTCCGGGTGCCTGCCCGACGTTTAGGGGTTTAGGGCTTTAGGG
>CAJNDV010000349.1:0-17624 GCA_905221635.1 Symbiodinium sp. CCMP2456
CACCTTCATTAAACATAGCACGCTCGGGAGCTACATACATACATACATACATACATACATACATACATACATACATACATACAGCCAGACATACAGACACACATACAGACATACAGACATACATATAAACGTACATACAGACATACATGAAATATGCTGTGTATATGTATATACATATTTAAGATATACATAGAGCGCATGTCAGGGCCCCGGAAGCCCAGAGATGTTATGCCTGGAGAAGCATTGAGACCCACAGATAGGTCTGGACAAATTGCTGCTGTTTAGGGTTTAGAGGTTTAGGTTTCAGGGCTTAGGGTTTAGGGTTTTGAGGTTCAGGGTTTAGGGTTTACGGGTTAGGGTATAGGGTTTGGGCTGCTAGTCCTTCGGGTTCCTTCGTGCAGTTAGTTCTCATATGCAACGTCCCAAAGCCCCAGTCGAAAAGACTTCTCGTCTTTCCATATTTCGAGCCGCATCTGCTCCAAAGCTCTGTTCTGATCGTAAGGGCCCCGTCATTGACACCCTTTTAGAGTGACTAACTCAACAGAGCCCTGCACAAGAGCCCTTAAAGGGACATGTTGTAATGTAGGGGCCTAAATAAATACCAACACTATTGTGGGGTTCCTTTTTATGGTCATAGTTTCATCGGCCCCAAAACCCTATTCTATTTTTTACGGCCCCTATTGTAGTTGCTACACCCTAAACCCTAGACCACTAAACCCTTAAACCCTTGAGCCCTAAACCCTAAACCCTAAACCCTTAAACCCTTAAACCCTTAAGCCCCTAAACCCTGAACCCTTAAACCCTAAACCCTAACCCCCTAAACCCTAAGCCGCAAACCCCTGCGTTACTCCAAGGAACCCGCTCTGCACCAGAAGCGAGTTTTGGCCTTCCTTCTCCTGGCCGGCCATCATCGAGAAGGTCCCTTGGGGTTTAGGGTTTAGGGTTTAGGGTTTAGGGGTTTAGGGGTTTAGGGTTTAGGGTTTTAGGGTTGAGGGGTTTAGGGTTTTTTCCTTGTTGATTTTGTTTTTTTTGTGAAGTGTTGATGTTGTTGGAGCGGTTTTCAAGTACCTTGTTACTAGGGGCAGGACATGCAGGGTAGAAAATGAGGACGTCAACAGGAGGTCCATTATGTTGTGGTGGTTGCGGGTGGGATTCTGCTTCTGCTGTTGGTCGTGGTGGATATGGGTAGTTCTCTAATTTAGGGTCCCTTTTACGCGCCTAATGTAGTGCGGCATCCTTATCCATATGGTTTGCATTTAGAGGCGCTTGAACGTTGCTGAAGCCCAACAACGAGACTGGGACCCCAAATCATGGCCCAACTTCCATAAACTTCTGAGCCCCAAAACCTATACCCTGAAACGGTTCCTTTGAGGTTACTACAGGGGTTTATAAGGGTTTAGGCTTTAAGACTTCAGCAGGTTTAAGATAAAAGGGTTTCGGGTTGTGCATCACTTCTGAAGCTGCGATGGATCATTCGAGCACCACACTTAGGCCCCGAATCGTGACGCAAAGCCAAGCCCGAAATCTCAGAGCACACATTCCAGGGATGGGTTGGGGTTCAGGCCTTAGAGAATCTTACGGAGGTCTGGAGAATAAACGGTTATAGTCCTTGTACAGCTATACTATTATTTCCCCAGCAACTATTCTGATCACCAAGGGCCCCTTTTTTTACTGTTTTTGAATTTTAGTGCTCCTCTAGCATCCTACCCCCTAGACCCTAAACCCTAAACCCTAAGCCCAAAACCCCAACCGGGTGCTTTAGGATGCAGCGTTTGCGATCTTTTAGCAGGCCGAAGGTTTCTTCATCCAGGCGATGAGCTTACATTAGGGTTTTGGAGAAGGTGGGGGTTGCGGTTTGGGGTTAAGGGTGTAGGGTTAGGGTTTTTTGTTAAGAGGTTACGGGTTTAGGGTTTAGGGTTTAGGGTTTAGGGTTTAGGGGTTTAGGGTTTAGGGTTTAGGGTTTAGGGTTTAGGGTTTAGCTTGGTCACAAGGTCCCCTCGAGCTTCCAAAGCCGAACATCTCTGGAACCCTAGCACTCCAGCTCCGCACGCAAAGCCTCAACTCTAGGGCCCTACCGTAGAAATAACGTCCCCTTTGGGCTTCCTTTTGCGGACGTCTTTGTGTGAACCCTAGGTTTAGGGTTTAGGGTTTAGCCCTAAAAGGTAGGGTCTTTGGGGGAGAGATCAGGTAGAGTCTGAGTCAAGACTTGCCGGCCAGGCGTATGCCAAACTGCATGGCAGCTGGGAGGGCCTGGGAGGAGGTGGCCATGTGGAGGCCGGAGAAGGTTTGGTCCAGATCTTTCAGGGTGTACGGATTTTGGTCGGTCTTGGGCCCAGCGTTTTTTCAGCTTTAGTGTCTTAACACTTAGGGTTTACGGTTGAAGTTTCAGATAAGGGTTTACATGGCTTTACGATACCCTAAACCCTAAACCCTAAACCCTAAACCCTAAACCCTAAACCCCTAAACCCTAAACCCCTAAACCCTAAACCCTAAAGGGGTGGTTCGAAGATCCGGCGTTCTGGACCAGGCCAGACCTCTCCGGGCCCGGCAAAAGAGGAATCTGCCACATGCAGCAAGCAACACGGGCCACAACAGTCAACCCTAAACCCTAAACCTTAAACCCTAAACCCTAAACCTCAAACCCTACACCCTAAACCCCGAAAAGAAAACGCTAAACCCTAAATCCGAAACCCTAAACCCGAAACCCTAAATCCGAAACCCTAAACCCTAAACCCGAAACCCTGAACCCTAAACCCTAGCTTCCTTTGCAGCTCGCAGGAACTGCTGACGGACCTCACAGGCCGGGCTTTCCTGTGCTTCCCTGACTTTGGGTTGCTTGATGTAGGGGCCTAAAGAATTACCAATACTGTTTTGGGTTTAGGGTTTNNAAGGGTTCTATAAGGGCTACTAGAAGTAGGGTTTAGGGGCCTATCATTACCATCACTTTTTTGGGGGTTCCTTACTATATAGTGATAGTATCATGGCCCCCAAAACCCTGCTCTAAGTATTGAGGCCCCTATATTACCCAAACCTCCGCCAAACAAGTAGATTTCACTGCTGCTAAGAGGTAGAATCCCCGACCACTGCGACAAAAGCACATATTTCTCCCACTATCTCCCACTACTGTTCGTCTGGTTCTTCTGCAATATCATGTATCCTGTGTGTGCATGTTCCGAGAAGTTGCAGGAATGCTGGAGGTGGTGTTCGTAGCAAGTATCAGCAGTTCCCTCCGTCGGTAGGATTCGGTTCTGATACGCTTGAGAACACTTACATTCTATACATTCCTTTAGAAGGAGGGGCCGCTTGAGAGCTCGCTTGCTTATAAGAAAACCCTGACTGAACAGTTACCCATTTTGGCCGCAGGAACCTCTGCAACCCCTAAACCCTGAACCTTGCATCCTAAGCCAAAGCTTTGCATCAGGTGGTTGCTCCACGCGCTTCGGCACCACCGACGTGGCGCAGGATAGGCTATGGCAGTACCTGTTCCCTGGCCTTGAAATGCTCTTTGAATGGGCTCTTGGTGTTTGGGGGTCTGCGGTTAATGCGCTACGCTGATGGATGACCCCCTTCTCTTGAAGGCCCTTGCTGGTAGACGTTGGGACCCTAAACCCTAAACCCTAAACCCCAAACCCTAAACCCAAGTCAGGTTCATTTGCCAGCAATGTGTATTCATCAGGGACCGACATTAGGCTCTGGGGCCTAGGGGTAGCTAGGGCTGAAGGGGTTGACATAGGAGGCTCATGAGGTTTAAGCGACCACCGCCACGCCCAAAGACCTGCCTGTTTAGGTTTCAAGGTTTAGGGTTCAGGGTTTAGGGCTTAGGGTTTAGGGTTTAGGGTCTAGGGTTTAAGTTGTAGGGTTTAGGGTTTAGGGTTACAAGGCCATGAAGAGGTAGGTTTTGAGGGGTTCAGGTAGGGGTTGGGGCTTTAGCACCCGCGACCCGGAACCCAAGCCCTCGTCAGACGTCTAGGAGATCTTTGGAGCCCACCGAAACCTAACCTAACCTCGGAACCGGAAGCCCTAAACCCCAACCAAACCCTAGACTCTAACCTCAAGCTCAACACCCTGGAGCGCCAGACCTCCTTACAAAGTTCAGGGGTTTTGGGATGAGGGTTTAGGGTCTAGGGACTACATGTCCATCTGAAGGTTCTTCCTCCAGGACTCTTGCCTATTCGGATGCAACATCAACGACCAGGCCGCTCGGCAAAATCGTGGTGGAATGAGTCGGGGGTTTGGGGGTTTAGGTTTCAGGGTTTAGGGGCTTCGGGTTTAGGGTTTGGGGTTCAGTTCTTTCTTCATGCTGAGCGCAGGGTGATTTTTCAGCCCTGGAATGGATTAGACTAGCTGCAGGGATACCTTTGGGTTACATCCGAAGCCGCTTCATGCAGTAAACCCCAGACCCTAAATCCTAAGCTGTAGGGCCACTGTAGGATGGCGATTAAGGGTTCACGATTCTGGTGTCCAGGGCTCTGAGCCCCTCGAGCCTGCTTTTGGGTTTAGGCCTAAGACAAAGACCTAAGTAGGATCATTCAGGGTTCACTGTTTGGTCCTGGGGCTGCAGGGTTTTGTGGTTTAGCGTCGAATGTAGAACTGTTGTAGAATATCAGCTAAGAAAATCCTGCTCAACTGCTTGCAGTCCGCTTCTTGTATGATTGCACTGTAGGTATACCCATAAACCCTGGTCGAATGATTAAGGCTGAGCCCCCAGACCCCACTGCCTACACGCCTCGGGCTTAGGGTTCAGGGTGTATAGGGCTTAGGGATCCGAAGCCCACTATTACAACCCCTCTTCCGAGCCTGGATGAGACAGGAATGCTCGAAGCGGCACATCCCGATGGGATCCCATCACGCCTCTGCAATCTATCGTGTCGTGAAGCATCAGGCCGGGACAGGATTGACCGTTGAGTTGTTGTTCTGGTCATTATCACTACATGTACTTGTACTTGTAGTTGTACTTCTGCTTATGTTTTTTAATTATTGTTGCTGTAGTTGCTGCTGGTGCTGTTGTTGTTTTTGCTGTTGCTGCGACGGTGCTCATAGTCGCATTCAAATTGCTATGAGCTTTGCTTCTGTGTTTACACACCAGTTCTCTTGCTGTTCGTAACGATTGTATAGCATTGCGATTGGCTTTGATGACTTATGTGTGGTTTTTCAGCCTTGACTAACCATTCTGATTGCTGCTTTGGAAGCTACATGCAGTGTCTTCTTATCCCCGAAATCAGCCGTCGATTGTTTCAGGATTCTCAAGTGTCGTTTAGGGTTTCTTTGCAAGCCGCAGGGCATGATTTTAGCTCTCAAGGAGCATCTTCGTTGCGCTTGGGGGGTTGGTCCCTGATCCTAGATCATGCGTGGTTTCGCATAGTTCTCTATTCCTCAAGCTGTTTGGGTTCCGACAAGCTGGTACTACTTTGAGAGAAATTTAAGAATAGTAAAAGCATCACAGCCCCAGGTGCATCTAAGATTGGTCGAGGGCCAGATCGTGCGGATAATATAGGGGCCTCAATAATTACCTATACTATTTGGGAGTTCCTTATGAAACTTATTTTATAATATACCCCAAAACCCTATTCTAATCATTAAGGCCCCGACATTATGTTTTGGGCTCTAAAGGCAGGGTACAGGTTTCGTGTTTCGAAGCAGACAGATTGTGCAGACAGTCATTGCAACATGTACTGTCCTCTTTACGAAGATGAAGAACGCAAATCAGCGCCAACACCCTATGTAAACCCTAAACCCTCAATGAATCCTGTGGAGGCCTCTCTAAATCCCTGAACAGGGCGTGCCATACGTCTGCGTCTGCATGGCAGCACCGACCTATGCCGTGGCACGGATGCCAAACTGCGACGCCGCCAGGCTGTTGGATTCGGAGATTCAAAGCCTCAGCTCCCTTCCACTATGGAGAGTTTTGATTTTGTTTTTCTAAGTACCAGTCCTAAAGGAAGAATTGATAGGTGAAGGTCGGCCGCTATCGTCCCTCCGATGCCATACCCAATAATGTCTTCCAGTGATTCAGGCCTCTGTACTATGCATCCGCAGAAACGGTGCGACTTGTGCGACTTCGCCTATCCTTGGCCATGTATTGAGTAAGAAAACAATAAGACAACCTTCTAAACCTCTTGCATTGATATATTTTGCTGACCCTTGTGAATGGTGTTCTGAAGTTTCACGCTTTTGTTCGCTGGGGTACTTGGGGAAGTAAAATCAGTGAACCCATGTCCGTTAACCATAAGCCAACTCTTGTCAAACATGAGCCAGTCTTCTGCAGCCGCTTGAAGACCATATCGAGGTTCCCTCACCGGAGGGCTACGGCGTCCAGGACGGCTTCTGAGATGCAGTAAAGTTGCGATGAGTTTCGTGGTGCCACTGTTATCATTATTGCATTTTGTTAGATCGTATCGTTTCTTTCATACTGGTGTTCGTAGTCGACATGATTGTTATTGTTATCGTCATGCTCAGCGCCATAGCATTTTCATCTTGCTGCTGCTCTACTGCTAGTCTGGCATAGTTGCTCTGTGGCAATATATCGTCGTCAGTCATCGTCATAATACATAAGTATCATCGTTTCCGCTGCTGTGCAAGTCGTACACAATCAGTCCCGAATCCTAAACCCTAAACCCTAAACCCGCAACCCTAACCCTAAATCCCCTAAGTTTCACTAAGCAACAGCTCAGGTTTCGTCTGGCTGCGTATCGACGACTTTGTGCAGCTTTTCGATACCATCTACGAGTGCCACAGCAGCGATTTGTTGGAGTCTGGGCTCGGAGGGCGAAAAAAGAGGTTTAAATCGGGCTGTAGGGAATTAGGGTTTGCCGGGTTGACGAGTGAAAGGTTAAGGCTTTGCATTTCTGGCACGTCTGTACGCATGTATGCATATATGCATGTACACATGCATGTGTGTGTATGTGTATGCGTGTTATGTACTGTGATGATGTAACCTGATGCACTACGATATGTTATGCAACGTAGCGTAATGTACTGTATTGTAATGTTGTGTATAGTGTAATGTAAGGTGAGCTGCTGTGATGCTATGTGACGTGATGCAGTGTGGTGCAGTGTGATGTAATGCGATGTAATGTGATGAGTGTGATGTGTGTTTAATGAGGTGTACCGCGATGCAGTGCGATGTAATGTAATGTATCGTAATGTAGTGTATTGCAACGTCATGTCATGTAATTGTACTGTATGTAGTTGGGCATGAATGCGTGTGTATCTAAGTACGTTCGTGTGTATCCACAAAGCCTACCGCAAATAAGTCGTATAAACACCGAAAATTTCAAACCCCATTGCCCTAGAAGGGATGCAGAAGTAATGCAGAAGACACCTATAAGCCCATTGCCCTACAAGGGGTGTAGAAGACACCGTAAGAGCCCATGGCCCCACAAGGGGTGTAGAAGATACCTATAAAAGGCACAAGGGGTGTAGACAACACCTAAAAACCCATTGCCCTACAAGGGGTGTAGAAAACACCTAAAAGCCCATGGCCCTACAAGGGGTGTAGAAGATACCTATAAAAGCCCCTTTGCCCCACAAGGGGTGTAGACAACACCTAAACGTCCATGGCCCTACAAGGGGTGTAGAAGACACCTAGACACCCCATGGCCCACAAGGGGCATAGAAGACACCTAAAAGCCCATGATGGCCCCACAAGGGGCGTAGAAGACCGGAGAAGAGCTGCTAAGACCTAGACCCTCCATCTACCCTCTATTCGACCCTAAATACCCTTAGTTTGGGACCATATACCCTCATTTGAGGGTACAAGGAGGGTTCTGGGAGCTTCGAACGCCCAGGTGTCGACTTGTGAACTCGGACTTAGGACCTCGACCAGGTCGGTGAGTGGCTTAGGGTTTAGGATTTAGGTTTAGGGTTTAGGGATTAGGGTTTTGGGTTTAGGGTTTGCTCCAAAAGATGTACAAGATTCGATATGGCTTCCTCAAGCCAAAGATGTTTTATTTGGTATACATTGCAGGTCTAGGCATCTTGAATTGGGGTCCCATTAATTCGGAAACTGCGCAGGTCTCCGCGTATGTTGGGTTGTAGGGTTGACGGCTGTGGCGGATTAGACTGGGCTTATTGGTTTGGGGATCTCATGTTTAAAAAGTCCCTAAACCCTAAACCCTAAACCCTAAACCGTGTTTCGTGAGGTGCTGAATTTGGGGTTTAGGGCTGGGCTAAGGTACGAGATAGGGGGTTTGGAGATCCCTTGAAAATAGAGTTTCTGCACAAGCTATACCTCAAACCCCATAGACCCTAAGATAGGTCATAGTATTTAGGGGGTTCCTTAATTATAATTATAGTATGTTAAGGCTCCTATGTTAGAGCATTAACCTGAGACCCGAATGTCGCGTTACATCGGACGTACGAGTAGTTACTGGAGCGGCCTGGTGCATTGATCCCCCAGTAGTTCCCGTGTGCCCTTTTCATTTTGGGGTCTCCTTCTTACAAGCTGAGTAGTCTAATGTAGGGGCCTTAATAATTAGAATAGGGTTTTGGGGGTATATACATAAGTTTAATAAGGAACTCCCAAAATAGTATAGGTAATTGTTGAGGCCCCTATATTTCACAAAGGGGGCCATTTCGTTAAGAACCTAGGTGTGTCACCCTACATCCTCCAGCGCCCAATGCTACACCTAAACTCCAAAACCTAAAAAAATCCCTATGTTGAACCCCAGAAAGTTGGAACATGGATTAACGTTGATTAGGGCTAGAATTCACAGTGCTTTAGAGGACAATGATGTACCAACTTTCTGGCTTCTACTGTACATGAACCACAAGACACCGACCTCTAACATTGCCAAGTGCTTGAGCGCCATGGTCCTGTACACCTATGCTTACCCCAGGAAGCAAGCACTAGGTTTGCAATCCTCAGAGACACTGCTGTTTAGGGAATAGGGCTTTTCGGGTTTGGGCTTTCTGGTCTTGGGTTTTAGGTCACCTTGACTGCTAAACCCCTGGGGTTTGGCACCAAAACACGTAATGTTTGACCGACCGGAGCCAGATTCGCGTGATCCTGCTATCACCCACGTGCTGATCTTAAATCAACCGCTCCGCACCCCCAAGCCCCATAATCCTACCCTAACAAAGTCCTAAGCCCGAAGCCCTAAAAAACTCCCCAAAAATGTAGGAACCTGATTGAGAAACCCTGGCCTTATAGCCTCAAAACATCAGGAGTCATACGGTTGAGGATATAAATCCTGCAATACCCATAATACAGAAAATGCCATATTCCCATAGCTTAGGGTCCTTATATCAGGTAATGCAGGATCTATATCAGGTTATCTCATCAACAGTATCACGAACCCACATTGACCCAGGGTCTCTTCATCAGGTTCCAAAAGCCCTGAACCCTAAACCCTAAACCCTAAACCCTAAACCCTAAACCCTAGTCCCTAATCCCTAAACCCTAAACCCTAAACCCTCAAACCCTAAACCCTAAACAGGTGCCAAGCTCTGAAGTCCGTCCCACAAACCCTACACCTAGACGCTCCATCTACCCTCTAATTAGACCCTAAATACCCTTACTTTGGGACCATACACCCTTATTTGAGGGTACAAGGAGGGTCCTGGCAGGTGGGCTCACACCCGGCTGGGTGCCAGGGGAGCCCTTTTTCGAAGAGATCTACGCCTTCCAAGGCCCTCCTCAAGCAGTTCTACCTATAGTCTCCATTGTAGTTCCTTTTTTTGGTTAACAAAATTTGCATTCTAGGATCCTAACCATACAATTGGGTTAACCAAAAAAAGGAACTACAATGGAAAGTGTAGGTATGGGGTTGTGCGTAAGGTCTCCGTGCAAGAGTTCCCGAAAGGGTTCCTTTAAGGCCTACGCTGAAGGGTCCATTCCGGGTGCTACGAGGGCTTAAGAGTTTTGGGGTTAGGGTTCTATGAGGGCATCGGGGTGTTGTCAGCCAGTGTTCTATTATACGAGTTTCGGTGTCGTTAAGGGGCGCTGTATGATACCCGAATCATATCGAACAAATCATTAAAGACCCCAATCTTACACCGTTCGGGTTATATAATACAGAAGCCTAAATACTTAGTACTGCCATGCCTTTGGTTTTGTCGAGCTTGACGTCAATATGCACTAGATCTGAAGCTGTACGCTAGTTATGCGGGCCACTGCATCATGGCTTCGCGAAGCTCGGTGGGTTCCGAAGAGGTGATGTCTACTCAGAGACGGCTCCGAGCTTCATGATGGAGATCTTGGATACCCCCTGTGAGATGACCATGGAGGTGGGATTTAGGGTAATGTAGGGGGCTGAATATTTAGAATAGGGTTTTGGGTTCATTATTATACTAAAATCATAACAAGGAACCCCAACATAGTATTTCCTTAGGCCCCTGTATTGTATGTCTTAGTTTGGGGTTCAGGGGGATGACTGTCTTTGCGTTGTTCAGGGTTTCAGATTCAGGATCGAGGGTGTTCCGGCCTCGGTTTGGGAAAAAATCGCAGGTGTTTTCTAGAGCTTATTGGGGCTCGGGGTGCAGCTTTTACACCCCTAAACCCTATAGACCCAAAGCCCTAAACCCTGCCAGGTGTGCAGCTCCACCTACAAGCAACCTGATGTCTTTGAACTTCCAACTCATAAGGATCAGGGTCCAGCTGTTTAGGCGGTTCTGCAACGCCTTCGCTGGAGGTTCCTGCCACGTACACCCTGAGATCCCATGCCCGACGCCCCTAAACCTTACAGCTCCGGTGGGCGGCTCGGGTTTAGGGTTAAGGGCTGAGGGGTGAGGGGATGTGTTCTCAAGTTGACTCAGACCCCCGGAAACTACGAATCTTTACCCCGAAGCCGCTTTCCCTAAATATTAACAAGGCCCGATCCGAAAACCTAAACCCCAAGCCCATACGTGCTCGAAAAGGCCCGAAGAGCCAGAAACCCTGAAGCCCTAAAAGCCCCAAGCCCAAAAAACCCTTAAAAACCTAAACCCTTGACCTACGCCCTAAACCCTAAGCCCTGACGCCCTGAAGCCCTACAGCCTAAACCCCCAGACCCGAAGCGGCCACAAATCCCACTGCCACTGAAATCCGAAGCTTTCCTCGGGTTTAGGGTTTAGCGTTTATATAGACTGTAGAGTTTAGGGTTTAGGGCTTATATAGAGTTTCGAGTTTAGGGTTGAGGGTTTAGAGTTTAGAGTTCAGGGTTTAGGGTTTAGAGTTTAGGGTTTAGGGTTTTGGATTTAGAGTTAAGAGTTTAGAGTTAAGGGTTTAGAGTTTAGGGTTTAGCGTTAAGGGTTTAGGGTTTTGAGTGTAGGGTTCAGGGTTCAGGGCTTAGAGCCCAAAGGTCCAAGAGCCCTAGGTGGGTTTAGGGTTTAGGGTTTAGGGTTTAGGGTTTAGGGGGTTTGGCATGTATAGGGTTAGGGTGTGGTCAGTTACACAAGAGACTCAAAGTCTTGACAACCAAGCTGCAGCCCTCGAGGCATATAAGACAAGAGTCAGAATAACGCAGGGGGCTTAATAATCAGACTACGGTTTGGGGGTATATTTTACTTTTTAGATAAGGATCCCCTTCCAAAAACCCTTTTGAAAAATATCAAGGCCACTAGATTATGACCCCAGAGTCATAGGGTATATGCTTCTTGAAGTAGCAGGGGCTTGGATGCACAGGTACTGCACGGGTCGGATTAATTTATAGCTCTTATATACACTTTTGGTATGATTCTCCGAAAACCCTAAAGTTACGTAAACCCTGAACCCTATACACCCTAAATCCTAAACCCTATACACCCTAAGGTCCCGATACTACGCTGCCTTGCGAGGTCACCCAAACGGACCTGCGCTACGGCGATGGCCAAGAGACGCCGGAACTGGGGAGGCGCTTCGGCTTTAGCTTAGGGTTTAGGGTTTAGGGTTTAGGGTTTAGGGTTTAGGGTTTAGGGTTTAGGGTTTAGGGCTTCGGCTTTAGCTCAAGGTTTTTTGATGGTTCAGGGTTTAGGAATTAGGAAAATAGGGTTTAGGAAACAGGGTTGAGGAAATAGGGTCTAGGAATTAGGGTTGAGGGTTTAGGGCTTAGGAATTAGGGTTGAGGAACTAGGGTTGAGGGTTGAGGGTTTAGGGTTGAGAGTTTAGGGTGCAGTGAATGGTTTACCTATACAGTCTCCATTGCAGTTCCTTTTTTGGGTTACCTTTGAGTAGAACAGTTTAAACCAACAACGGAAACTACAATGGATACTATTAGGTAGGGCTTACTAAAAGGATGTGTGTTTGGATAACCGGTCGTCCAAATCGTCTCATGCAGCCCAGTGCGCTGAGTGGTAGCAGGCAGTAGCTGTGGACCCAAGTGAACGCACCAACTGAGCAACTCATTTTGCAAATTTAATGCTGAAGGTTGGGGCAGATTGTCTATGGCCCGCAAAGTTTCTCTGTAACGATCGTGAACAGGGGGGCTTCATTTTGGTTGTTCAATGCATTGACTTGACGTTGTATAGGAGGTGGCCTGCTGTAGACCCCGATGGCGGATGTCCTTCGAGCTTTGTTTCCACCGTCCAGCTTTGAAGCAACACTGGAGTCCTATGGCCAAAGCTTGCAAGATTTCCTGCGCGATGTGGGGGAGTCGTTGGAGCCAGAAGGTGTCTGGCTCGGGCGGCAGCTCGATAGGCTCCAAGCCAAGCTTCAGTCCGTATCTCGTGATGACGTTTGCCAGGCACTTGCTCTTGCTTCTGCAGAGACTTATCTACAGCGTAACTCGACCAGCGACTGTATTGAAAGCATCACGACCTGGCTGGTGGCATTCATCCCTCGAAATTGCCTCAACGGGGAAACGACGAGAATCGTTCAAGAAAGCCAAATCCCTGGCTCTCGCACTCGCCAGGGCATGACAATACATCCGCTACGTTGGCGAGGCTTCTGACCGAGCATTGGAGCATTGGGGCCAAAAAGGAAACGAGAGACACGAGCTTGGCTCAATCATCGTTTTCTGGTCTCCGCTTGCAGGAGGTCCGTGGAAAGTGTGCCTGGCCACCATCTTAACTCGTCGAAGTGTTGAGCAAAGTCTAGCCAGGGCAGTAGGCCGACTTAGTGGTCAAGCCATCGGAGCTGATACGGGGGTTTCCGAAAATAGGGGACCCTCATATAGTACCCTAAATAGTAGGATCCATATTATAAGGATCCCCAATAAGGTACCCCCTATTTTCGGAAACTCCCATATGGGTTACTGCCTTCTTGAATGCAGCTTTGCTGCCGCTGAGGGATATCGACTCCGAAGGGGGTACCAAGCACTGCAAGAGTTTGGGAAACCTGGGTCATGGGTGGACACCGCCGAAGCCTTGTGCCAGAAGCATGAGTGGTTGCAGGGTCATGCTACCGAAATCATGGAAACAGCGAGACTGGCGGACCGCTTGCACAAGATTGGAGAGGCTGCGTCTCTGCTTGAAATGCAGGCGGAAACATGAATCTTCCAGGGCGCAGCGGCGCTCTCAGAACTTGGATGAGTCGATCCGTTCTGCAACACCGGGGCCAATTTTTCGAACTTTCAGCCACCTCTAGGTTGCCGCGTGCTGGCAAAGATGGCTTTTGCTTGCATGGCGAAGGGAGCTTTCGGAACCTGCGTTCGTGCTTTTCTCAATCATCGTTGAGGATGACGCGCCTTAAACCCTAAACCCCAAACCCTAAACTCTGTTTCTTGAGACTGGAGTGACTTGGGTGTGGCACGGGGACTTGCAAGGCCCTCCCCAAGAAAAAACAATTAAGCGCTAAAGCCCAACCCCATAATCACAAATCCCACCGCTACTGGTAGTAGGTACTGAAAGGGCCCTTACTGGGCATTAAGATCGAAACTAAAGATGCTGAATTGATGTTAAGATTGTATCTTGATCCCAAGCCAGTACCCCGAAGCTAAACCCTAAACCCTAAACCCCAAAAGCAAAACCCTAAACCAAGGCCGATGCAGGCGCCCTTGCTCCTGCGCTTCTTCCAGTGTAGCTCTGAGGCCGGGGTTCTGGAGCTTGTGGAGGGGTTTACGGGCTTTAGGGGGTTTAGGGTTTAGTGTTGAGGGTTTAGGGGGTCTAGGGTTTAGGGTTTAGGGGGGATTCAGGAAATCCCAAACCACCAACCCCGAGGTTGTTTCCTTGTAAGGGTTCATACACCCAAGTACGTAGTATAGTGAATTGTGACCCTAAAGTACATAAACAGGCACGCGTATGGACCCATTTTTTGTGGCTTAGGACTTCGAGATCCGCTTTAGGCCTCATCAACTACGCGTGGTTGTGCACCAGCTACCAACTAAATTAAGGACCATAGCCCTAAGGGTCCAAGTACTTTTTCATCATATACTCTAGTGACTTAATTAAATACTATCCGAAACCTAAGTACCTAATTCTTGGGGTCCGTTTGGACCCTGAGGGTAAGGCTTCTATTGAAGGGTGCTTGGGGGGCTTTCGGCTTAGGAAAGATTCGGGTCAAAGGCTTCGGCTTAGGGTCTAGGGCATAGGGCTTAGGGTTTAGGGCTAAGGGTTTAGGGTGTGTGGTTTAATTAGGGTCTGGGGGTTCTAGGGTGAGAAAAGGAGAGTCCATGACATGAGTAAGCGTTCCGAAGATCGTAAGCCCCAGCACTCTTTGGGACGAACAGTGCTCGCCACAAGAGTTAGTAAGTAAGAAACGGTACATGTGAACCCGCGAGTATGACAGTTCTATCTAAAATATCCTAGCCCTCAGCTCTCAATAGAACCACCGTGCAGTGTTATTGAAGTCCATCATGTACGAAGCTCAGAAACCAAGCCCAAAACACAAACCCTAAACCCTCAATCCTAAAGACTAAACCGAACTGAAGCACCTAAACCCTAAACCCTAAGCAGGTGGATGATAATGGCGGCGGGGAGATCTACATGGTTCACCTGTCTGCCTGGGGCCACACGCGCGACGCGAGCCTGAGCGTCAAGGCCGCTTGCCCGTTTCCGTTTAGGGGTTCAGGACTTAGCGTTTAGGGTGTTTTGAGGGCGTTTAGGGTTTGGGGCTTGGAGATTGTGGGCTGTTTGTGAGGGTTTGGAGGTTGAAGCTACAGGGTTTCGGGGTAACGATCCAGGCTTGAAGGATCCATGGCTCATAGCACTTTAGGTGTTAATCAGAAGCCCTAAACCCTAAACCCTGAACAGTTGCGTTTTTTTGGTGGTATGGTGCACATAAGTTGTCCTTTTTCGGAGGGTCTTAGATCCCCCTGCCTTGTAGTAGCAACCTCGGACACCTGGCTGTGAAACATCGTTGGCATTCCGACCACATGACGTGCAGGGCAGTTGGGGCGTCTGGCTCGGATGTGTCATTTCCATAATATCATGCCAGGGGAATATTCTTAAACTACTCCCCAAACCCTGCACCGTGAACGGCCCTGAACCCTAAACTATCCTGAATATCGAGGCACTTGGAGTTGAACACTTTGGGTCGATTGCTGACGCACACCTAACCCTGAAACCCCAAGTCCAAAACCTAGCCCACACCTTGACCCTGAACCCTAAACCCTAAACCCTAAACCCTAACACCAAACCCCCAAACCTTTTCTAGATACCTTCAACTCGTACCTCCAAGTCCCAAATCCCAACCCGAACGCGAATTGAACCCCGAAACCCCCCAAGCCCTATAGCCTATACCCATAGGCCCCATAGTAGTTCCTTCTTGTGGCTTATATTTAAGCTCCTATTAGGTAATCCCAAAAAGGAACTACTATGGGGCCTATATGGGTATAGCTTACACCCTTAACCTTAAACCCTAAACCCATACCCTAAACCCCAAACCCTAAACCCTAAACCCTGAACCCTAAACCCTAAACCCTAAACCCTAAACCCTAAACTCTAAAATTAAAAGCCCACTACGGAATTGTAGGGGGCTCTTAGCCTGGGTAGAATGTGGGCTTACTAGGTCATATTCCTTAAGCCCTGAACCCTGAACCGAAAACCGCAACACCTTCCTGTCCTAAACCCCAAACCCTGAACCCATAGCCCTATGGACCCTAAACCCTAGACCCTAAAAACCCTCAGCCCTAAACCCTAAACCTAGACCCTAAATCCATAAGGATTCCATAGCTGAGAGGTGCTGAAGCCAGGCAAGTATCTTGCCATGGTCTCGATTCCCGCCCAGCCTCTTCGCAGCAGATCGGGTTTAGTGTTATGGGGTGCTTAGGGTTTCAAAGGGTTTGGGGTGTAGGGTTTTGGGTTCTACGGTGTTTAGGGTTTGGTGTTCCGGGTGTGTAGGGTTAAGGGTTAAGGGGTTTAGGGGTTTAGGGTTTAGGGGCTTAGGCTTTCGGGTCCTAAGGGTGTCATGTAGACCCTTTATTAAGGAACTTGCTTACTTTAAGAAGGGATTATAATTGAGATCCTGATATTAAAGCCCTTACAGAAGGTTTGTCTACGAATCAGGGGTTCGCATGATAGAGTCTGGGATTTCAGGCATGTGCTTTGGAGCTTGTACGGAACATAGGGTTTCGGGATGCTGAGACACATTTTCGGGCTTCCACTTTGAGTCCTCCGTGAGCTTTGGAGGCTTCTGATGCTTTTGTTAGGTCCCTGGTATTTTCAGCATTCGTTGATGGTTCATCTTGCGGATGAGGTTGCACGGTCCAGGGAGTTTGGGTGATTTGAGCAAGTATGTATGTATATATATATATATATGTATATATATATATATATATATTTATTTATATATACATATATAGAACATGACATGGATCTGCAAAAGACGGAGTGTACTGCAGTTATCATCGTGAGCAGCGAAGCAGGGCTTATTATGCTGCTGAGGCAGGCCGCCGGAAACTAGTGAAGCTAGGAGGTACGGCTTGTTTTTGTTGGTGTCTGATTGTTGGTTGCGATGTTCCTGAGTGCTGGTCCTAACCCGAAAAACCTAAACCCTCAGCTTGGCTTCGAGATGCATACACCCTGAAGATGTCGGAGAAACCTGTACTTATGGAGCCCCAATCCACCCCAATCCCCTTATAGACTGCTTGTGGAGCCGTTATAGCAGCCCGTTTGATTACTTATAGAAACCTCACAGAATCCTTGGAGAATCCTTGTAGACCCTCGGTGAATCCTTCTAGATTCTAGAACCCAAACAGAGAATCATGATTTTTTTGAATCCTTACAGAACCCTAAACCCTAAACCCTAAACCTTAAACCCTAAACCCTAAACCCTAAACTCTAAACCCTAAACCCTAAGCCCTAAACCCGCTTTAGCTGAGGTACACCTGCCATCGGATGATCTTCCGATGTTACTCCACCCGGCCGTTGGCCACCCGGCCGCAGTCGGCTTAGGGCTCATGTAGTGTTTCAAGCGGGGGTTACGAATTCAAGGGCTTAGGGGGTTTTGGGTTCAGGGTCTTCGGGTTTTTCATAGGGTTGAGAGCTTAAGGTGTTGCGCTTAATGGGCGCGTTCAAGACCACACCTGATACCAATCCCGAACTAAAGCGTAACGCGTCAGAAACATCGAGGTACCTTACTTATTAGGTGTCCTGTCAATGGGGATGCTACCCTTGGGGGTCTTTATTAGGGTCCCGTTTGTCAGCAACTGCCAAACACTAGGAGTAGCCAAACCATAGCCGCAAGTGCACACATGGCATACCCAACCCTCAGTGCTGCTCTTCAATTGAAAGCCCGATATCCCGTATGTATCCTTCCATATATATATATATAAATAGATAGATATGTATAT
>CAJNDV010000351.1:7582-17618 GCA_905221635.1 Symbiodinium sp. CCMP2456
ACTGTCAACCGGGACGTCAGTACGGTTTTCACTCGCGTTTAGCCTCCCCAGTACTACTGCTACTACTACTACTACTACTACTACTACTACTACTACTACTACTACTACTACTACTACTACTACTTACTACCACTACTTTCTGCCACTACTTACTACCACTACCTCCACCACCTCTACCACCACGACGACGATGACTACGACTACTGCTGCTACTAGTTTCGTTGGTACTGGTTTTCAGATTACTAGGGTTCGGCGTTTAATGGCGAAGGGTGTGTGACTTGTGTGCGAAGGTTTGAAGAAGCATCTTAAAATGTGACTATGGCATGTAACCACAGAGCTTGTAGGTGGTTTACGTTTTGCGATTTAGGTTTTTTCAATTCAGGGCTGAGGGTTCAAGATTGCCGGTTTGGCTTGACAAGGTTTGTTGCCGTAAACCTTCCACACCCTGGCACACAACCCGAAAATCCTACATACTAAACCCTGCACTTGAAAGCTGAACAGAAAGCCCCATAGCTACCCTAATTCAGAAACTCGAGACCCTCATCATGACGCCCCAGACCCTAAATCCTGAAACCCCAGACAGCCGTAGCCGCCTCCATGATTGTCGCCGTCCTGGTGGTCGGATGACCTGGTGGCCGTAGGAAAAACCATCCGTAAGAAGAGTCCGATAAGGCTCCTATACGGGCTTAAACTGTTTCTATGGGGGGTGCCGAGTTTCTGATGACCTTCACTCTGACACCAAATCCGAAATGAAAACCTACAACCTAAAGCAACAGTACCTTCACCCCCTTAACGCTCTCTTCATGGAATCATCTACTACCCCCACTTATACGGTACAGCTTGGGGCAGTATATGATCACATGATATCTGGCCTGAAGTGGGCGTGTTTTGTTATGTGACAGCCTCGAATAATCTCGCGCAACGAACCTCTTCATGCGATCTTCAAGCAATTTGGAAGTCTTGAGGGTCTCAAAGTTTAGGTTTAGGGTTTAGGGTTTAGGGTTTTAGGGTTTAGGGTTTAGGGTTTAGGGTTTCGAGAAGAGTAGGACCCAGGGTCTGTTAAACGCCTTGCACCTGCAACCCACTGAAGCCCAAATCTTGGTTCAACCGGCAAAAGTAAACCTCAAACCCCTAACCGGCCCAAGCGCCCCCTTGATTGCGAAACATCCCTCGATTCTAATGGCATCCCCGCTGTCATTTTTGTAAAGAGTTGAGGTTGCAGGTATCAGCAGCTTGTGTGAGGATGTTGGGCTCTACGTGTCCTTATTCTGCTTTTTGAAACAAGCTGCACAATTGAGCGGCAGTGGGCTGTGAGGAAGTCTTATAGTATATAAATACATATAAACATGTACATGTACACACATAACACATGGTATTCTGTCTTACTTATACACTTGGCTATACTGATAGCTCATGGCTTTAAGCTCCTTGACCGCGAGCCTTCGTCGGCCGCGGTGCTTTCGCGAGCTGGGTGACCGGGACGCCCTGAGGAGGATCTTCATGGTCAGTTTTTGTGGGGTTTTGGGTTTAGGGTTGGGTGTCAGTACAACTGTACTCCTCTTGGAAGGCAGTAGCTATGTTGTTAGGAGATATCGTGGCAGGTGTGGGACTTCAGGATGTCTGCACCATCACGAAAATTAAACCATACTCCGGACCAACCAAGCCCCCACCCAGCTTTCCATACAAAACTTGCAAGGGTATGATAAGGGTCTTTTGCGTAACTGGGCCGAAAGGCTTCTTGTCGGGCTTATGAAGGGTTTGTCAGGCTGCTGTGCTTGCCCGTCCTGGGTGATCGACGCAAACCCCTGGCCTCGGACAAGCAATCCCTAAAGCGCTACGCCCTTTGCCCTAAGCTACTGCGCCTTGAGTCCAAACTCGAGTGCCCTAGATCCTAAACCCTGCAGCCCAAACCCTAAGATTTCCAACAGCAAAGCTTACACGAATCTCACAACCCCAAACACGTAGATACCTAAGCCCCGAACTCGACATCCTAAACCCCGAAGCCTATATCCTCATGCTGAGGCTTGTTCGCTTTGATCCTAATCTAAATTGGGGAGCCCTAAGGAATAACATGATGGCTTTTTTTCTCAGGATCCTGAACCCAGACCCCCTTTCGTCCCCCAGACCCAACCCCAAAGCCCAAAAACAACTCAAACTCCGAGCTCGAAGTGGCGCCTAAACCCGAAACCCTAAACCCCGAACCCTAAGCCCGAAACCGCAATCACACTGCCTCGAGCGCTTCCGGCGCTTTTCTGCTTCAGCGACCTTCCGAGGACCTCATGAATTTTCCAGATGACTCTCTCGGCTGGAAAAGGTTTAGGGTTTAGGGTATGGGTTTTTAGGGAATAGGGTTTAGAGTTCGTTCAAATTTTAAGCAAACCTATAAGGGTTCCATAAGCGATCTACAAGGGTTTCGGGTCTAGGGAAAAGGGTTTGAGACTTTAGGTTGCGGGTTTAGGGAATAGGGTTTCGGGTTGCTTTGAAAGGGATCTAAGGGATGTCTAAAGGTTTCGGGTTTGGGAATGGGGTCTAGGGAATAGGGCTGGAGATTCTGGGATTCGGGTTTTGAAACAGGTTTAGGGTTTGGGGTTTAAAGTTTCGGTTCGTTCCTTCGGGTTGCGTTTTGTGACTGTATCACACCAGCGTTGCAATGACACCGAATCTTGACCTCACCCTTTCAACTAAGGCTGTAAGTTCAGGGCTACAGGTAAACTCTGCACCTCAACTAGCCCTCGTTTTGGAGGACTATAGACAATCGCTTTCTTAGGCTTCATAAGGGGTGTTCAGCAAGCGTCATAAGATAATCTAGATCGCCATGGTGCCAACTGAATTTGTATTGGGAGCAATCGGGAAGCAGCAAAGCTGGACATGTTCAAGACCCCTCAGAAACCTCCAACGTATCACCTCCATGATTTATTCGAAGGTGCACTCCTTGTCGGTCTTGCCCTTCAGGCACTTCGTGTCTTTGATGACTCAGGCACGCCCCAAGAGACTGCAAGCAAAGAAATGCTGTTAAAGTTGCTCCAACTTTAGATGTCTCAAGTCTCAAGACACTGCAAGACAAGCAACTTGCATGAAATACAGGGCTTCGGATTTCGGCCCACGGTGCGCTGAGTGCAAGTTCACCCGCGTGTTGTCTCTACACGATTTCGGAAAAGCGTCAGACTTATACCTTTCGTGCCAGTTTTGAATTGAACTGCTGTAGCCTTCGCTGCTCGCTCAAAATCCTTCTCGCCGAAAAGGGTAGTGCTGATAGTGGCGTTGTCCACGACACCAAGCTTTGGTACAGGGCCTAGGGAGTCATCGAAGTCTTGCTTTAGTCTGTATAGTCTGGTTTAACTAAACCCTACTGACGCCTGGAACCAGCACCCAGGAATCAACAATTGTAAAGCGTGGATGCCAAACTCAAAGCTGCCAAATCTTCTAAACTCTAGACCTTAAGCCTTAAGCCTACTTCCAATAGCACCTTCAAAAGAACAAGTTCTTTTCAGTCATGTGCAGCTCGAGCAAGACCAAATGCTTCGATTTCAAGTCGTAAGCCTTTACCTCCAAACCTTCAACAGAAACCAAACCCCTCACCCTCAAACCCAAATACCTAAATCCCAAAACGCAACACAGAGCCCAAAACCCTAAACCCTATAGTTCCAACACCCAAACCCTAACCCTCTCAGCTACCGGCGAGATCCATCAGCTGACCTGCACCCGGTCTCCGCGACTATCGCTCTCGCGTTACGGTATCTGTCCCTTAGAAAGGGGTTTGGAAAAGCTTGATGAGTTTTCCATACATGTTCCTTTCACAGCTCTACAGGACTCTCTAAAGGATCCTTTCAGAGTTGTATAAGCTAGACTAAGATTTAGGTTGATTTCAGGAGGGTCGTTTAAGGGTTTTGCAAAGCTTAATATAAGGCCTGTACAACTAGAACGGTTTTCATTCTTACGGCTTGAGGCCTTCGGTGCACGCACGGTGTTTGGGGACTAGGGCTGCAGGTCTGGCCTTTGGGATATGCTGACGGTGTTGGCGTTGAATTTGGAAGCCATCGATCCCTAAACCCTAAACCGTCGGCTGTGGCCCCAATCTGTCGTGAGTTTGGCCCCTGGTTCGTGTGGCCTGGGGCCTAGGTGGCAACAGCCTCTCTCTGACATCTGACGACACGCGCCATCAACATCGACAGCGCCGATCTTATCAAAGATCCTGCTGGTTCCATGCCGAAAACTTACTCTCCAAAATGCCCACACCAACGCCACCTCCAGCATCATCCCTGAAGCATCACCAGCAACGGCAGAAGCCTTGACACAAACTTCAAGATCGACGTGGTCACCCTCGTCGCCATCAGAATTACCGTCGTATCTATCGACATAACAGACACACGACCAACACGACCAGGAACAACGGCAGCAGTGCATCAGCATAAGCAGTATGCCAGCAGCATCAACTACAATCGCAACTGCTGCAGCAGCTGCAACACTGAAGGCATCAACGTGGGTATGACTGTGATCGTCATTTCTTTGACTGCCCGTGCTCATGCCCTGCTGTTTTCTGGCCATAATGATTGTCGCAGAGCTTCCCCCCCAGTGGTGTCGGCTGCAGTTGACACCTTGACTGGTCCTTTCGGTGCGCATGGCTGCTGGTGAAGTGATGTCAAATCGGAAAACATAGGCACCAACCTTAGATTTGGAGCGATGCTCTTTGAACAACACTGGATGCTGCGCATGTGAGTACTCCTCCTAGGCTATGTAATACGTGCTCAGCTCGTAACACTTCCGCAGGCAGCGCGATGGCCCAAAAGGCATAACTCAGGCTCCCGAGCGAGCTCAACTGAAGATCGAGATGAGGGTTTCTTTTTCGGAGCCCTGTAGAGCCGAGCATCGCCCTCTAAGCCCTTTACCCTTTATCCGTCTCTCCTTTCTCAAAGATACAGACATGGGAGGACATTCAGCGATGACATGGACAAGCCCCAAACAGCAGAACATAACCGACTCGAGCCGCTTACTTCCAAGCACTAAGCCTTGAGCATTCCTGAGACGCGTATCCTAAGCTCTGCCGGGAGCCCGATATAAAACTGATGGACCCACGGCATTGAGGGCTGCTGTGTTGCACCAAAGCCCTTAACTCTGTCTCCGTTGCTGCGTACAGTTGCTTGTAGCAATCAGCCATGCTAGGCTGTCCAATTGTTACTGGTGGAAAGGCCAAAGACAGCCAACCGCCTTTAACAAAGAACCATTGCTTGGCTCATCAACGGATCCTCAACGTGATTCCTTGTTTCTGAAGTCCCTTGCTGAAAAGGCGCTCTTTTTTTCATATGGTAGGACTCTGTAACCCGGAAAGGTTCAGATGTTTACTCAGCCGTTCCGAATTCAGGGGATAGGGCACTTTGTTGGGTGTTCTTGTGCGAGGGATCTTTCCATTCATCTTGATTCCTAGGTTAGGTCTGTGGATCTTGAGTAGTGAGCAATAACTCGTGGAACCCTCGTAGTCTGTTCTCGTGACCCCAGACCGGGCTCTTGTGCTTGTAGAGGTTGCTATATTGTCTTCGAACCATGCCCTAGGCGGTTCTTATGAAGGGACGTGCCTTAAGTCAACAGTAAGGAAGATAGCTCATGTCCTTAGTCGCCCATCACGGGCAACTTACACTGATTTCCTGCACGAGAACCCGTGAAAGCGGATGAACCGACAATCGGAAAGCATGAACTCTCGATAATTCTCCAGTGTCCTGAACTGAAGACCCGCCACCAATTTCAGGCAACATGCCCCAACACTGTTCGAGTTGGTGAGAGCTATGGCTACATAGGACAACGCGGATGTGTTGTTGCCAAGTCTTCCGACCTTCACGTTACGGCTCAGCGTATTCCCCAGGCTGTAAATCCTAAAGAAGATAGGAAACCCTAAACCCTAATGTTAAGCGCCCTCACCAACCAGGGGTTCTTTCATGAGGTTACACGGCCCAGACTTTGCCACAAACTTTCTGGAGGTTTAAGGCCGAACATAAGGGCATCAATATTTAGAATTGGGGTAGGGGTATATGATCGTATATGCAGAATGAGGAGCCCTCAGGAATAGTTCTATTCATTATTCAAGCTTCTGCATTTGGGCCAAGGGTGCCTTTTCAATGGTGCAGCCCCCAGAGATGGGTCAGCGATCTGCTTTGAGTCGGTCAGATACTGCAAGCAAGCGGGCAAGCACGCCTTTGCGGCACGGCCTGGTTCCTAATAAACGAGCGAGCGGCTATTGCTGCAGCTGCTGTCTCTTCTTATTCTTTCTAGCCACGGCCTGATTTTCCGTCTTGCTCTTGTTCCTGTTGCCACTAGCCCTGCTGCAGTTCAACATGCCAGCGGCAAACGCGCTCAAACAACAGTAAGAGGGATAAGGGCGATGGCGACAACGATCTCCAACACGCAGCATGGCGACGACTTGCTCAACTGTGTGCCGTCAACTCTCTTACCACAAAACGTCTCAGGCGAACAAGACCTAGTGCGCACCCCAGAACACAGTGCTAGCCAACTCCCAAGTATCTTACGGTGCCAGGCTTTTCCAACACCCTGATGCCTAAACCCAAGTACTCCCTTTACCTGAAAGCCTTGATCCGAGACGTCGGATCACTGGGCACAGCTCGGCCATGCAGGCGTGCACAGGCCCACTTGCCAGAACACAAATGTTTCCGAGTTTGCATGTCAGGTCTAGGCTTTGAGTCTTTAGGGTTGAGGGTGTTTGAGGTGGAGTTCATGATGTCGAATTAAAGTGTGAAGGCAAGACCTGAGGCCTTTTGAAGGGTTGCAGGGTTGTGTGCCCTTCGGGTTGGATTTATGTCAGAATCTCCCAGCTATCTACTTGTAAAGAAAACAGTAAACGTGTTTTGACCTTCGTTCTACGAACGCAGACTACACGTGCAGGAGCTGTAAGTTGAGAAGGACAGCTCCCTTCTGCAAGAACTTGAGCAACTCCTCCGCCACCTGGAAGAGTGTCTCCGAGCTAAACCCAAATGCCTTAACGACAACTCAACGTGCATCACAACCCGCGACGGCGTTTACTCGCAATGAACGTCTTTTGTCCTCTAGGGTAATGTCGGAACGTGAACCCGAATCAAAATAGGCTCCTAGAGCCCCGTATCTCCCTTGCATAACCCAAAGTTCTGGCAAGTCTTGCATGGGGCGACGAGCGGACTCGGTCCACTTGCGCATTCTTGCGAAAGTGGTGTTGGCATGTGGCTAGTTCTCTACACTAGGATCCCGCTGGATATTCCCAAAATGAGGACCCTAAACCCTAAACCGGTGGATATTCCTAAAAATGCCCAACATCTGTTGGCATGTAGGGCTTCTTGGGCTGAAAATCTTTTTCCTGAGTCCGCCAATCAATAGCGGGTGTTTGCTTGCATAGGCTGTTGGTGGGGCGAAGGCCCTAGACCCAAAACCTTAAGCGACTAAATGCTAAACTTATTAACCCCCCCCCCCCGCACGTCCTTAAGCCTAGGATCTATATGGCAACAAGGCGGCATGGGGGGCCGGGCACAGCTTTTTTTTTAGCTCCCGAAATTTTTTTTCCTACCTTTTTGGCTTTCATTCCACCCCCCAGAGCTTTTTTTCCGCCCCGGACAGTTTCTAGTTCCATCCTCGGAACAATTGTAGCCCCAACAAGCTTCTTTCTGGCCATCCGAGGCCCAATCTGCGCCGCTGGACAATTTCCTTTCGAACGGTTTGCTCCTTGTCTCTTTCGAGCGGTTTGCTCCTTGTTCTCAAGTTTCCTAGCCCCTTTTGAGCGATTTGCTGCTTTCTCTGTCCCTTTCGAGTGGTTTGCTCTTTTGTAGAATGTCTCTAGTTTCGGGCGGTTTGCTCCTGCTTCTGAAAGCGGTCTGCTCCTTGCTTTTCATTTCTCTACTCTCTTTCGAAAGTCTCTAGTGTCTTTCAAACGGTTAGTTCTTCTTCTGACACTCTGGAGCTCCTTTCCAGCGGTCTGCTCCTTGTTTTCAGTTTCTCTAGTCTCTTCCGAAATTCTCTAGTTCCTTGCGAGCGGTTTGCTCCTTGTTTTCAAATTCTCTGGTCTCCTTCGAGCGGGTTGCCACTTTTTCTGAGATTCTCTAGTTCCCTTCCGAGCGGTATGCTCCTTCTTTTCAAGTTCTCTAGTCTCTGCCGAAATTCCCTCGTCTCTTTCGAGCGGTTTGCTCCTTGTTCTGAAATCTGAAACTCTCTAGTTCCTTTCGAGCAGTTTGCCCCTTGTTTCCAAATTCTTTAGTCTCTTCAAAATTTCTTGTCTCTTTCGAGCAGTTTGCTCCTTGTTCTGAAATGCTCTAGTTCCTTTCGAGCGGTTTGCTCCTTGTTTTCAAATTCTCGAGTTTCTTTCGAGCGGTCTGCTCGTTGTTCTGAAATTCTCTCGCGGTTTGCTCCTTGGTTGTCAATCTCTGTAATCTCTTTCGAAGTTCTCTAGCTTCTTTCGAGCGGTTTGCTCCTTGTTCTGACATATCTCTAGTTCCTTTCGAGCGGTTTGCTAAGTTTTCAAGTTCTCTAGTCTCTGCCGAAATTTCTTCGTCTGTTTCGGGCGGTATGCCCTTGTTCTGAAGTCTGAAACTCTCTAGTTCCTTTCGAACGGTTTGCCCCTTGTTTCCAAATTCTCTAGTCCCTTCGAAATTTCTAGTCCCTTTCGAGCAGTTTGCTCCTTGTTGTGAAATTCTCTAGTTCCTTTCGAGGGGTTTCCTCATTTTCTTCAAATTCCCGGGTCTCTTTCGATGTTCGTTGCTCTCATCGGAGAGGTTCGCTTGTGCTTGTGACATTCTCTAGTCTCTTTCGAGCGGTTTGTTGCTTCTTCTGCAACTCTCTAGTCTCTTTCGAGCGGTTTGCTCCTTGTTCTGTAATTATCTAGTTCCTTTCGAAACGTTTGCTCCTTCTTGTCAAGTTCTTGAGTCTCTTTCCAAATTCTCTAGTCTCTTTGGAGGGGTTCGATTCTGGTTCTCCAATATTGTCTACTTCCTGGGAGCGGTTCGCTCCTTGTTTCAACTGCTGTAGTCTCCTTCGAAATTCTCGGGTCTCTTTCGAGCGGTTTGCTCATTCTTCTGAAACTCTCTAGTTCCTTTCGGGCAGTTTGCTCCTTGTTCCGAAATTCTCTAGCTCCTTTCCAGCGGCTTGCTCCTTGTACTCAGTCTGTTTCGAATTTCTCTAGTGGCTTTTGAGCGGTTTGCTCCTTGCCCTGAAACTCTCTAGTTCCTTTCGAGCGGCTTGCTCCTTGTTTTCAAGTTGTCTAGTCTGTACCGAAATTCTCTAGTCTCTTTCGAGGCGGTTTGGTCCTTGTTCTGAAATTCTCTAGTTCCTTTCGAGCGGTTTGCTCCTTGTTTCCAAGCTCTCTAGTCTCTTTCGAGCGGTTTGCGCTTGTTCTGAAACTCTTTAGTTCCTTTCGAGCGGTTTGCTGCTGGTTCTCAAAGAGTCTCTACTGTCTTTCGAGCGGTTTGCTCCTGGTTCTCAAATTCCCTAGCCCCTTTGAGCGGTTTGCTTCCTTGTTTCAGTATCTCTAGTCTTTCCAACTTGTTTCTACTGTTTCTGTCCCTTTCGAGCGGTTTGCTCTTTTGCTTCAATATCTCTAACCCCTTTCGGGCGGTTTGCTCCTGCTTCTGAAATTCTCTAGTTCCGTATGAGCGGTTTGCTCCTTGTCTTCAAATGCCCGGGTCTCTTTCGATGTTCGCTACTCTCTCTGGAGTGGTTCGCTTGTTCTTGTGACTTTCTCTAGTCTCTTTCGAGCGGCTTGTTCCTTCTTCTGCAACTCCCTCGTCTCTTTCGAGCGGTTTGCTCCTTGTTCTGAAATTCTCTAAATCCTTTCGAGCGATTTGCTCTTGTTCTCAAGTTGTCTAGTCTCTTTCAAGCGGTTTGCTCTCTATTCTTAAATTCTCTAATTGATTTTGAGCGGCTTGCTGTGGGGTGGGTACACCAAAATGCTACTGTCAAGACAAAGGCTCACTGTCAGAAAAAAAAGAGAAACAATGTCAACAAAAAGGGGCTCCCAAGCAGAAGGCGGTCAAATTGAAGCGGGCGGGGGTTGAATAGGAGAGGGTGAGGGTCG
>CAJNDV010000354.1:0-10875 GCA_905221635.1 Symbiodinium sp. CCMP2456
TGTATATGTATATATGTATATATGTATATATGCTTATATGGTTATATGTATGTATGTAGATATGTATGTATATATGTATGTATATATGTATATGTATGTATGTATATATGCATATGTATGAACGTGTATACAGAAAGAGACAGAGACATAAAAAGAGACGAGAGAGACCCAAACATGTTACCGGTCACCGCCCAGAAGGCCTTGGCAGGGCGGAGAGGCCTGGAGAGCCAATGCCGGGCCGCCTGGGGACGGGGTGTTGGGACTTAGGCTGTAATGTAGGGGCCTTAATAATTCGAATAGGGTTTTGGGGTATAGTTTTCTAAAATCAGAATAAGGAACCCCCAAAATGGTAGAGGTAATTATTAGGCCCCTATATTACGCTTAAGGGCTTTAGGGCTTTAGAGCTCTGGGGCTTCAGGGCTTCAGCGTAGGATTTAGGGACTACTTCGATTTCATGAGGAGCTTCTTCAGGGGCCAACTCGGACGACGTTGAGCTGAATTCCATCGAGCACGGAACTGCATGAAACCGGCTGAGCGACCGAAGTAGGGCTTAAGGAGTTTAGGGTTTGGGGCTTTGAGTTCTCCGTTTAAGGGGGGTTCAGGCTGGGTCTTGAAAGGAGGCCCGGACGGTGACCTGCATTTTTGATTTTTGGGCTCCTCGACATCATGTCTCATTAATCATTAATTGAATGTTTCATTAAAAAAACCGCAGTTTTTGTTGACGACAGCTGGCCCAGTCGTCACCAAAGCTGTACTCCTAGTCCCAGCAACAGAGAACCCGGGGGCCACTAAACCTTTGGGGTTCAAAGCCCTAGATCGGAGTTAGGATTACGGGGGCCCTTGGGGATATACCTCTCCATAGGGTCCCTTTTTCAGAGAGCCAGATGTAGGGTGATGAAGGGTCCCCTTTAAGGGGTCTCCCTAATGCTACCTAGGACTAAGACCTATGCTGGCGCGGAGCGTGCAGCCCGAAAGCACGACACGACATTGCCAAAGCAGGCCGAATGTGCAGATGCGGCCTGCGATGCGGTGAAGCTTCTCAGGACCGCCTTTGAGCCACGGATGTGTCCTCCAGCCAGATTCCACTTCAGAACAACGCAAAGCAAACGTCTGCGAGAGCTTTGCCACCTCGATCTCGAGCACTACACTCACTACATTGGCACCACAGATGCGCGAACTCGCTCCACAACCTTTCTGAAGAGCTCAACGAGCGTCACAGCATTTACATAGGCCCTTTCGGATCCGGAGGTGGGCGTTCCGTCACCGATGAAGGCGCAACTTCGCTTGGATAGTGTCAGCCACTGCTAGCCACGCCGTCTCGAACTAGCTCATCTCCGAAATCAAAGATGGAGCAATTGAGCTACAGACAAAGCTACATAAACGTTTCCCTGTAATATTAATTATTAAACTTGGGCCCCCCCGATAGAAACTCTGAAAGAGTTTTTTGTCAAGGCGGGATTTTATCTCTACTGCCACTTTTAAGGGGTCGTGCTCTTGCTTTGCTCCTGCTTCTGCTGCGTCTCTTGCGCCTGCTCCTGCTCTTGCTGTTGCTCCCGCGTTTGCTCCTGCTCTTGCTCTTACTACAGCTCTTGCTTTTGCTTTGCTCTTGCTGCTGTTCTTGCTGATGCTCCTGCTTTGGTTCTTGCTCCTGCTCTAATTCTGCTCTTGTTCTTACTGTGTTCTAAGGGTACTTGGAGCCCTGAATGCCCCCTAATTCAGAGTAGGTTTTAAAGGGCAGGGATGATTTCGGGAGGATTCGTCCAAATGTGCTGTTATTAGTAAGGGGGGGGGCTGATAAAAGGGGGAAGCGTTTAGAGTACAAGCCCCTGTGGTGTGCCAGACAGTTTCTGGTGATATCCCATGATAAGCATGAACAATTTGATATTGGTACCCGACCCTAAACCCTAAACCCTAAACCCTTGAGGGTAGGAGGTCTAAGTTTCGGGCTAAATGCTCCGCCTTGTATGGCTTGTGAGGCAGGCCGCAGGTCTACGTGAGCGGGCGGTTCATCCCTGTAGGAAGTTCAGGGTTTAGTGTTTAGGGCTTAGGGCGCCGAGATGCAGACCTTAGACCAGTAGACCCATCTTTCTCAACACTAGATGTACACTCAAATGGGGGTTTCCGACAATAGGGGACTCTAATATAATACCCTAAATAGTAGGATCCTTCTTGTAAGGACCCCCAAATAAGGTACCCTAATTTTCGGAAACTCCCAAATTAGACCCGAAGACCGTACTTTCTCAACAATAGATGTACACCCAAAACCCCATCCAGAGGCCCACCTTCGTACTTCGGATATCCAGCTCGTCCGTCTCATCCGCCACAACCTCAGCTTGCGATCTAGCCAGCCTCATGGGCTCAGGTTTCTCTTTGTGAAGTCTGTTCGGGCTTTGCCAAGTTCAGAGTTCCGAAGACATAACCCAAAGGGTCCATGTACCCAAATAGCAAAAACTTTGGCCTTAAAGTAGTCCCTATTTGGCAACTTTGGGGCCAAAGTATCTACTATTTGGACACATGGACCCTTAGGGTAACCTATAGAATCGTAGAGTAGTAGCCATCCCAAGAGTTATGGCTTTCATCATGTCACTTCACAGTAACAACAGTAGTGAGCCATGCCACTGGTTCGAGCATGGAGTCTCTCTTGGGGCGTGACTTGAATAAGAATAGGGTTTAGGGTTTAGGGTTTAGGGTTTAGGGTTAAGGTTTAGGGTTTAGGGTTTAGGGTTTAGGGTTTAGGGTTTAGGGCGGTCTGTCGTGCTTTTCAAGCCCCGGTTCCTTCAGTGCCCCTTTTCTTGAGTCCTTTAAGCTGATAGGAACCAGAGGATGTTGCCATTCCGAAGAGGCAATGCACCCTTACACATGACAAGCCCAGATCCTATGCCAGCAGAGTTCTTCAGCCGGACACCAGGGCCTAAACCAAACGATGAAAGGCAAACGCTCTCGGAAACAAAATGTAGCCTGACCCTTAACTGCCCGATGCCCATCTTGCACTTATGCCACACCGAAGCTGGATTGCCAGGGAATGCCATGATGACCCCTAAAGTACTCAAGACCCGAATTGCGATGATTGAACTAATTATCCCCTGTATTACTTTGAAAAACCCAGCAAAACCGACATAGCCCATCTTAGAGCTATGTATAAGGTGCACAAGCAACCCAAATGCCCCGGACCCTCACAGCATTGTTTCTGGCTGCTAATTACTTAGGTCCTAGTTGGACTCCCAGAACCAAAACTTACGACTTACGGCTTACGGCTTGAACCTGAACCTCAACCCCCTCCCGCAAAAACAAACAAACAAATAAATAAATAAATAATCTGCTGCTCTGCGCTACAACTAGGAGGCTCCATCAGCCCTTTTACTAACTCAAAAAAGGTACCAAACTAAACCCTAAATGGAGCCTCCTAACCCCTGCACCCTTTCTTATTAGGGTACCTTATTTTGGGGTCCTTATAGTAGGGATCCTATTGTTTAAGGTACTATATTAGGGTCCCCTATTTTCGGAAATCCCCATATGGAACCCGAAAAGCCGCAAATTAAACCCCAAAGCTCCAACAACCAGGAGCCCAAAACCCTAAACCCTAAATCCTCAAACCCTAGCCTAAAACCCCACAGCCCTGAACGGTGAAGCCCCAAAGTACGGCTCTAATATCTAGACCCTAAACCTTGTTTTTGGTTTAGGGTTTAGGAAATCCCTAAACCCCTATAAACCCTAAAAGACCCTAAACCCTAAACGAGGCAGGCGTTCTTCTGGGGTGTTGGCACGGGCGTGCGGCGAGGGAGGCTCGCGGCCTAGTCCCGGGAGAGCGCAGAGAGGTTAGACTGTGGATGTTGCGGGTATTCAGGGCTTAGGAGTCTAGGGGTTTGGGGTTTCGGGATAGGGTTTAGGAGTTTAGGAGTTTGGGGCTTTGGATTTTGGGGTTTAGGGTTTTCGGGTTTTGGAGTTTAGGGGCTCGGGGAGTTAGGTTTGGAGTTTGGGGGTTTAGGGTCACGGAGGTTTCGGGTTTAGGATCGCAGTTGAGGGTTTAGGTTTACGGTTTAGGATGTATGACAATAGGTTTCGCGGTTTATGGGGAATGCCGGAGCTTGGGTAGAAAAATGCAAGGTGCTCACACTTTGACCGTTAACCTTTTCTGCCAGAATGGAGGCTTGTCCGTGACATTGTATGTTGCAGCGAAGGTGCTAGGGGTACATTCGTCGGACAGTTTCAGGTTTGCACGTTAGACGGTTACAGTGCAGCTCGTTTTGCGCTACTCGGGGGTTTCAGCGTTGAAGCATTGTTGGAAGAAGAATTGGGTAGATCCCTAAACCCTAAACCCCTAAACCCTGAACCTTAAACCCTAAACCCTAAAACCCTAAACCCTAAACCGTTGGGCAGTTCTTGAGCCCAGAGTCCGGATTTGGATCCTCGAGCGTACACGTCACTTCTATAACAAGACCCGAACACCGAGCCTAATATACGGAACTTCGCATATTCATTACGGGGGTTCAATGGGAACTGCATATTGAGCCTAAGGGCCCAAGGATTCAGCATCGAAGGCTTACAATAAAGCTGAGGGGAGGGGGGGGGTGATTTAGCATCTAAGGCTTAGGGGTTGGAGCTTTCAGACTTGCGGGTGTAACCCAAACCCTTAAACCCTTAAACCCCTAAGCCCTAAACCCTAAATCCCAACCCAAAGGTTCAAGGTTTTGTTGTGATGGCTCCCAGATCTAGGGCCTAGTTTAACTTGGGACTTCGATTTCAGGGCTACCGGTTGGGGTTGGGATTTGGGATTTAGGGTTAAGGGTTAGGGTTGGGGTTTAGGGTTTAGGGTCTAGGGGCGACGACGATAGAACGGAGCTCGCGAGACATAAGCCGATAAGCTTCTGCCACCCATGGAGGTCAGATGTTTTTGACGCATAACCCTGGTATTTTGTGGTATCCCGTAGTATATTTAGGATTAATCCTCAATATACTACGCCAGACCCCAAAATGGGATTCTAAGTGAACGTTGTGTGAAACCCTTACAAGACCTCTACAGGAAACCAAACCTTATCTAATTATGTATGAGGGCCAAGATACCCCAAACCCTCAAGCCCTAAACCTTAAACCCTGACACCCGAGGCCCAGGCCCAAGGTGGGCATTGCTACTGACCGGAAGACCAGGCATCGCCCACAGGCAGCCAAAGTCTTCTCTGATATGCCATCGGCATCTTGCGGGTTTTTCTTGTAGTTCAGAAGGTTGCGAGGCTGGGGGGTTAAGGCTTTGTGTTGGTTTAGGGTTGGGGGTTCGGGGATTTCGGGCTCCGATCCTCTTTGCCGCTTTTGAAACTAAAACATGAGGGGTCAGGATTCTTGGGTTGAGGGCTCTGGCAATGAGGTGATAGAATTTTGGGTGTGGGTCCCGGTTTTCCCTTGGAGCTCGCGCCTGGTCGGCTCAGGGGTTGGGGCTACGGGCTTGCAACGGGGATTCTCTGCATCGATTGAAACGGCATCGGAGCTCTGTTGTTCCACAATATCCACAAACCCTAAACCCCTGAACCCCTGAACCCTAAACCGAACATCATTGCAAGAAGAACTTTATTATCCTTTCACCCCGCATCCCAAGTCCGATTCCCATCATCAATCAAAGGCTGCTCCCGAAAGACGATATGCTGTTAACACAAGACTGTGGGCTTCAAGACAGACCGAAACCCTACGACACAAACTCAGGCAACATGTGCGTGTGTGTGTATAATTTATAAGTGTGTATATATATATATATATATATGTATATATATAATATAATATGGTCTTAAACAAGTACCAATACTCATTCGGGGCTCCATGGTATAGGTTTAGTATAGTATTCCCCGAGAAAAACTTCTATGGTACCCAGACATCTGCCCCCCTAAACCCTAAGCCCTAAACCCTAAACCCTAAACCCTAAACCCTAAACCCTAAACCCTAAACCCTGAACCAACGAAGCTATCCTCGGCTTGGGCTTTTGTCTGGCACGCTCGATTCTGAAGCAAAGACGTCTTTTGTGGTTTCGGCTTTAGGGTTTCAGGTTTATAGTTTGAGGTTTAGGGTTTAGGGTTTAGGGTTTAGGGTTTAGGGTTTAGGGTTCAGGGTTTAGGGTTTAAGGTTTAGGGTTAGGGTTTTGATCCCTAACCCTAAACCCTGAACCCGATAAACCCCAGAAGCCCTAAGCCCAAAGCCCGGCAGAATTCGGGGTGTCGGATTCAGGCAGTTTGGGGCGACTTTAGACTCCAAGGGCTTTGGGGCGGTAAAGCTCCCATGTAGGGGCCGTAATTCGCAGAATCGGGCTTTGGGATATGTTGTTAGGGTTTAGGGTTTATGGACAATACTTCAGGGCCATGCGGTGTCAAGTTTTTGTGTTTTACCGCAATGTCTACACGGGGCTTTTATTACTTTTCATCGGATACAGTGTAATATATCTATACAGGGACTCTTCTGGAGTACTATTCAGAACCCCGTATATTGCGCCCTTGCTACAGCCTATAGCTGCGACACCTCAAAACAGACTCGAGCGATCCCCAAATTGAGATCAGAGCCTTTAGGTTTTGGTGTTCAGATTTTGGACTTTCTCAGGTTTGCGGTTTAACATCGAGGAGTTAGACGTCAACTTTTAGGGTTTGGAGTCTAGAGCTTAGACGTTACAGGTCTTACGGTTCCGGGTTTTCTGGCTGCACAAATCTGCTGTCACGAGGAGTGAAACGTGCTGCTGCGGGAACGCGGCCTGCGAGAACCCCCTAAACCCTAAACCCTAAACACTCTCGCTTTGAAAGGTGCCGCGAGGACCCAGGGCATCCCAGGGCAGGAAGCCAAAGATCAACACCAAGAGACACTAAGTCCATCAACCCCTGCACACTAAACATAAAACGGTTTAGGGTTCAGGGTTTTTAAGAGTCAGGGTTTAGGGTTTAGGGTGTAGGGTACGCTATTAAACCTTAAACCCTAAACCCCTAAATTCCTAAATCCCCGAACCCTCGATCTCTGAATCCCCTGAGCCCCGACAGTCTATGCCTCGAGACCTGCATCCCTGTATCCGCATGCCTGAACAGGAGTTAGGATTAGGGGGACCTTTGGATATATATATATATATATCTATCTATCTATCTATCTATCTATCTATCTATCTATCTATCTTTGTACATATATATATATATACATATGTATATATATATATATACTTATTTATTTATTTATATACTATATAAATAAAATAGTATATTATCTTTGTATATCGTCCATAAGGTCCCTTTTAAGAGAGCCATACGTACGGTTAAGAAGGGTCTCATTTACGGGGTCTCCCTAAGACTACCCAGGACTGAAACTGTATACCCTAGGCCTGAGGTCAAGGCTTGAGTCGGCCCAACAACACCCTCAGCCCGTTGAACTTCAAACCTTATGAAACCCTAAACCCTGAACCCTAAATCCCTAAACCCTAAACCCCTAAGCTCTAAACATCCTAAATCCCTAAACCCTAAATCCTAAATCCCTAAACCCTAAACCAAAAACCCTGAATCAAATAAACCTCCAAAAGCCCCAGACCTGGGTGAATGCCGGAGCGCCCTTTTTACAATTGAAGGTGCCGCAAGCTCGCATCGCGAAGCCTGCGTCCCTTCCTCGTAAAGCATCGAGGGTCTGGAGTTTTTAGGTGTTTCTTTAGGTTTAGGGTTAGGGTTTTTTTGTGTTTAGGGTTTTCGGGTTTTTGGGGTTTTGGGGGTTTGGGGGTTTTCGTGGGGCTTGGGTGTTTAGGCTTAGGAGTTTCTAGTCTTGCTGGGTTCGCAGGGAAGGTTCTTGGGCTTGTGGGTCTAATTAAATACTCAGGTTTAGGGGTTCAGGTGGCTGCGGTAAATAAAGGAATCCAAATATGATTTTGGGTTTAGGGTTTAGGGGTGTGCAGTATTGACCCCTCATTCAGAGAAGCCCTGCTAAGACGTCACGCACTAGCTCTCGCGCTCAGGGGTATATGCGACTTCTATCTTGCAACACATTGCTAGTGCTAGTCAGCCCGGGTGGACATGTTTCCTGATCAAGATCCACAATGGCAATCCCTGAACCCGAGACTGTTGGAATGGCACTTAGTAACTCTGCTTCAGGTAGTCAGGAGGATTGCGGCGCGCCACCAAGATGCTTTCCCCCAAGTACAGGTTTTGGACATCAACAGGTGTCATGTACAAATCGAGCAAGCCTCCCGGAGACCCGTGTCCACTGCAATCCTGTGTAAAGAACCGGATGTGAGGGTAAAATCTGCACCGTGCCACCGCGCGAGCCACTGTTCAAGGGAACTTGTTTCCCACGCGCGCCCCCACCCGCCCTGGCCAGTTCTCTGTACTCCCGGCGTTAGAAACCCAACACAGTTTGGGGACACGTGAGTATACATACCAGGCTTATCACCCACTTTGTACCTTCCCACGATTCCATGCTCCTCTAATCCTTACAAGGTGTAGGATTCGGGGTTTAGGGGTAAGAGGCTTGGCGTTTTTTCATTCACACTGCGTGCCTAAAGGCTTCCAGTCAGAGTAGCAGCAGCAGTGACCGGTTTCCTTCGCGGAGCATGGGGGTTTAGGGCTTCCCGGGACGTTGGGGGTAAAGGGCTTCGGGTTTCGGGGCTCGGGAGAAGAACTGAGAGTTTGGAGGGGAGCTTCCGGAATTCGGGTTCGATCTCTGCTCCTAAACCCTGCTGAAGGAAGGAGGCCGGATTTGGATTGGAGTTGGAAATGGTGGTCTGGAGTTCAAGGTTTAGGGTTAGGGCTGCCGCTGCGACAAATCACATAGAATCGCTGTGAAACCTGCTGTTTTGGGGTCTAAACGTCAGGATCCTTGGGGTGCAGCCTAATTTTTTTGTCTAGCACCCAAGACGCACAAGACCTCCCACAGTGTCCCCGCCCCAGATCCTTAGTTTCCCATATATATATATATATGTATATGATGTGTGTATATATGTATATACACTTTTTTTAAGTATACATATACACATAATATGTGCAGCATAAAAAAATATAAATGTAAATATGATTCCACATATATATATATATGTGTGTGTCTCCCTCCGTCTATCTATCTACCTACCTAACCAGCTCTCTATCTCTCGCTCTGCCTCTGTTCATCCATCTGTTTGTCCTTCTATCTGTCTATCTATCTATCTATCTACCGATCAATCTATCTTGATCTATCTATCGCTCTAGTCTCTCTATCTCTCTATCTCTATCTCTATCTCTCTCTCTCTCTCTCTGTCTCTCTGTCTGTCTGTCCGTCCGTCCCTCCGCCTGTCTGTCCATCTATCCAGAAATACATAAGTATGTGTAACATTATACTGTATGATACAACACACATATAATATAGTGCGTACACAGCAGAAAGCATACATTATAGAGCACATGTGTAATAGACTAAATGTTCGAGAAGAACAGAATATAAAAACAATTGAACAGAATGCATGTTATCATGAGTTTGTGAAATGTAACCCAAAGCATCATAATGCATACATATATATATATATATTTATATTCTAGTACAAGACAGATGAAAAACGAAAACGGACTGTAGATATGTACATATATATATACACACTAGAGTCTAATAGCGCAATGGTGGTAACATGCCCTATGGTGTAACAAAACATAATACGGCAACGTGGTAGATTACAGTACAACGTACAGATCATACATAATGCAGAAACAGTACATGTACAATGCATGCATAATATACAACACTCATATAAAACACATATCTAACACATGTAGAGTACACGTCATGTAACGCACACACATATATGTATATTATATAATACACATATAGTACATCTATAGTACCAGTAAAACACACATGTACACATACATTTACACACACATACATATATACATATATGCCTATACACATAAACATCTATGTATGTATGTACATACGTACACGCGTATGTATATTTATCACATATCTACTTCGTAATACCTGTGTACACGTGTGTATATATATATATATGCGTGTGTGTGTGTGTGTGCATATACATAAAAACAAACAAACAAACACACAAGCAAACATACATACATACACACATACATACATACATACATACATACATACATACATACATACATGCGTACAACAAATATATATATATATATATATATATGTATATATGTCATATATCCATACACACATATACAAACATACATACATGCAATCATTCATGTATGTATGCTTGTTCGTTTGGCTGTCTGTTTAGTTGCTTGCTTGTGTGTTTCTGTGTTTGCTTGTTTGTTTGCTTGTGTGATTCTTTGTGTGCTTGTTTGTTTGATTGATTGTTTGTTTTCTTGTTTTCTGTTTGTTGGTTTGTTTGGTTGGTTGCTTGCTTGCTTTATTGCTTGATTGTTTGTGTGTACGTGTGCATGTATACAAAGATCTGTATGCATAAATGTACGTGTGCAGATACGCATCTATATAAAAAAAAATATATATATATATATATATATATGTATATATATATATACATACATACATACATACATACATACCATCATTTACGTGAGTATGTGTATATATATATACACATATATATATATGCATATATATATATATACACGCAGAGAGATAGATAGATAGACAGATAGATATAGACATAGATACAGATCTAGATACAGATAGAGATAGAGATAGAGATAGAGATAGAGATAGAGATAGAGGTAGAGGTAGAGGTAGAGGTAGAGGTAGAGGTAGAGGTGGAGGTAGAGGTAGAGGTAGAGGTAGAGATAGAGGTAGAGATAGAGATAGAGATAGAGATAGAGATAGAGATAGAGATAGAGATAGAGATAGAGATAGAGATAGAGATAGAGATAGAGATAGAGATAGAGATAGAGATAGAGATAGAGATAGAGATAAATAGGTCGA
>CAJNDV010000357.1:6353-17609 GCA_905221635.1 Symbiodinium sp. CCMP2456
GCTGCTGCTTCTGCTGCTGCTGGTGTTGTTGTTGTTGTTGGTGGTGGTGGTGGTGCTTTTATTACTGTTGCTGTCGTCGCTGTTGCTGCTGCTGTTGTTGCTCGTGTTGCGAGCCCGTGGTGTTGCTATTGGTGTTGTTTTCGTTGTCGTCGCTGCTGGTGTTGCTGTTGGTGGTGGTGTTGCTGCTGCTGCTGTTGTTGTTGGCGGTGGCGGTGGCGGTGGCGGTGGCGGTGGTGGTGGCGGTGGCGGTGGCGGTGGCGGTGGCGGTGGCGGCGGTGGCGGCGGTGGCGGTGGTGGTGGTGGTTGGTGGTGGTGGGTGATTGTTGATGTTTGCTATGCATTTGCTGTTGTCTGTTGTTGTACGCTGTTTTTGTTGTTGGTTGATATTGTTTGTTGCTGCTTCTTGTTGTTGGTTGTTGTGTTTTGTTGCGCGTGCTATTGCTGGTTGTGGGTGTTTGTTGTTGTTTGCGGTTGGTTGTGGTTGTTTGTTGCTCTTAGTTGTCGGTTGTTATTGCGTGTTATTGTTAGTTGTTATATGATATGGTGTTGTCTGCTGTTGTCCGTTGTTGTTTGTAGTTGCCTGTTATTGTCTGACACTGTCTGTCGTGGTTTGTTATTGTTTGGTGTGGCTTGGTGTTCTTATCGCTACTTGTTGCTTGTTGTTTCGTGTTGCCTGTTGGTGCTTGTTATTGTCTGTTGGTGCTTGCGGCTGTTTGGTGTTGTTTGTTGTTGCTTGGTGTTGTTGGCCGTTGTTTGTTGTTGTCTGGTGCTGTTTGTGGTTGCTTGTTGTTGCTTGTTGGTGCTGGAGCTGGTGCTAATGCTGGTGCTGCTGGTGCTGCTGGTGCTGCTGGTGCTGCTGGTGCTGCTGCTGCTGCTGCTGCTGCTGCTGCTGCTGCCGCTGCTGCTGCCGCTGCTGCTGCTGCTGTTGCGGTGGTGGCGGCGGCTGCTGGTGTCGTTGTAGTAGTCGTCGTCAAAGTCGTGGTGTTGGTTGTAGTGGTAGTGGTTGTAGTGACAGTGTTGCCAATATTGGCTTGTAACTTGTACCCGTGCTAGTGCCAGTCGTAGTAGTATTGGCAGTAGCAGTGACAGTGGTGGTGGTAGTAGTAGTAGTAGTAGTAGTAGTAGTAGTGGCAGTGGTAGTCGTGGTCGTCGAGGTCCATGTTGTTGATACTTGCCCCTGTGTTCCAGATTCAATGACCATACAGAAAGAAAGGAAGAAGTGTCTCGCTCAGACTTGCTCTGATTCTGACTGTTACTGCTGGCATTACTTCTTCTGATGCCGATCGACCTCAAGGATAATTGTGAAGCGGCTCCGGCAGGTTCAACACTGCTTGCAGAAGTTCCACGGGCACGGGCAGGAGGGGAGTGGACGTCGAACACGAAAGCAGTGGAGGTGGCCTCCAGCTTCCGCGAGAGGCCCAAACTGATCAAGCCGGTTTCGAAGTCCTGGCACATAGTACTGGAAGCACCGCGAAGCTCAACAAACCCCGACCGCCGGCCGGTGCACAAACCTCTCAATCACAGATGGTACACGAAATTTTCGGCACACAGTTGGGCTTATAGGACTGCGGTTGCTGAGACCCAATTTCAGTCCTGGCCCGCTGGCCACATGAAAGCTACGAGGTGCTCGCAAAAAAGAGGGTGCTGCTGGAGCTACAGTCGAAATGAGACGAAACACATGCGAATCCCTTCGATAGTAACATCATACTACGTAAGACACCTGCACAGGAACCCCGGTTTCGTCACCGTTACAAGCTCAAGCAGCTACAGCTCAACACCCAAAGAGAGCCAACTCGGGGACCCTAACAAGCCTCGAAAACTATTGGTCTTCTCTGCTCTATTCCTTCCTACCCACAAACTGCGGAGAGCCATACGCAAAGCGCCCGAGATCGCCCGAGGCCCCAGATTTACACACAACCTCGTAGACATTGCGCATGAAGCCGAGCGTCGAGCATGCTGTCACCAAAAGTCCCTTGCCTCGCCTTCGTACCTTGGAGGACCTCCGAGGTGGCTAAGGAACGCGTCTGCCGGTCCTTCTCCTGGGCCGAGGCTGAGGCTCGCTTCGGAAAATCTGTATGAGTTCGGAGGGGGTTTCGGAGTTGAGTGGGTCGGCTTTGGTGAGCAAGTCACTGAGCCGTCAAAGCCAAGTAAACACGAAAATCCTGGGCCCTTCGACATGAAACCGAGACCCCCCTCCACCACGCCTTCTGCTTCTTGAAAACGACCTCGCTGAACCGGGCCTCTGCACTCTCCCTGGCCATGCGCACCTGCACATGCCACAGGGCTTCTGAAGTTTCGCATGAACAAGGGTTATGTTGTTGTGAGACGTCTCTTCGTGTGTGTACAAGAGCTAAGCAGTCCCTCACTTGCAGGGAAGAAGACTGCTAATAACTGCTACATGTCTACGGGATATGTGCCCATGCTTTGTACTTGTACTCAGATCGAAGTAGACAACGGCACCTTCTTTCACAGTAAGTAGTAAACACACATTACACATAGCCTTCCGGAGCTTAGAGGAAAATCTGGGAAACTGTGGAGACAGAGAGATCTCGCGTGAAATCTTGCCACAGATCTCGTGCACTAACTGGCATAGCCTTAACGCTTGAGAACCTCGGATGTGGAGCAGGATTTATGAAGCCGCAGAACTGCCATGGAGGCGCAAATGGAAGCAAGGCTACAAGTAGCTGAGTCTATTCTACACACAGCGCCGGATCCAAAATGCGACACCGGCCTTCATGTTCTCCTGCCAGAGCTCCTGCCCTCGAGCCTCCCACTCGTCCTTGGCAGCCTGGCACCGGAGGTCTCCTGCCTGGACAGACCTGAACCTCACCATCACCATCACTGAAGAGAAAAAGAGGCGTTTCGAAGGAAGGTTCAGGCTTACCGGGGCTTGGCGAACTGTCGACGGTTTGGCTCGACCCGTGGACTCCGGAAATGGGCGTTGACATGTTGAGCTAAGGACTTCAACAAAAACTCCGGGCAAGAATAAATGGCTGCATGGCGTCAGCATGCCAGCGCCAAGTTTGGGCACCAGTCCAAGTGACACGGTAAGAACACTCCTTTGTGTACCTCCTGAGCCTTGGATTGAAATTTAACCTGAAAGAGCTGGGATATCTAGGAGTAAATCCTGCGACGTTTAAAGCTCAAACTCCAAGACTGTCACCATCACCATCTGTAAGCCGAATGTCCTGAACTTCACAACCTCAGAGGTGGATTCAAGCCCCATCGGCAATCGAGGCAGCTCGAAAACCGAGGCAACCGCTAAATCTCACAATCAAAGTGCCCCGCCCGGTTCTGTCGCAGCCGCTCGCGCAAGCTGAAGCGGTGGATCTGGCGCTGCTCGTCCACGTGGGCCTCTTCAAGTTCCGGCTTCAGGTGCAGGGGCAGGAAGCGCCTACAAGTCCGAGCATGAGCGAAAGCACAGCAGCCTGCTCTAGTTGCAGATGAATGCGCCCTGCGCTTGAGTCGGAATTCTTGACTAAACGTGGCAGTTGAACGAAAGGCCTCCCTAGTCTAGAAAGTCGATTTCGAGTAAGTGTACACATGCGTCCTGTTAGGGAACAACAACCGACAAAAACAGTGCACAATCTCTGCGACAAGCTCCCGATGCCGCCTCATGTACATGTCTGCACACACGTCTGGGGCTTCGATCCTTTTCCATGACTCATGAGTCAATGAGAGAATTTGTGAGATTCAGGACCGCATAATGCTAGCTCCATGTACGGTGCTTGGAGCAGAGCTCCTGCTGGAGATAGCAAGTCGCACAAAAGCCTGAAGAGAGTTCGACATCTACACCCTACATCATCCGAACCTCTACCTACCGGAGCATTTCTAGGCTCCGTCTCACGACTGTCGTTAGCACCTGCTCGATGTTGTCCATTTCGTAAGCCACAATCTCTTGCTTGTGCCTCGAAAGACGTTGGGGCCGGGCCGCTAGTTCAGAACGCAAGGGATACCGGGACACCCCATAAGCCGTAAGCTTTCAGAGCGAGCATGCAAGACAGCAGCGTTCACGGCCCAAACAGCTATCACGCAACAAACACTACAAGAACAGAACAGCCGAAGCAGATGGCGGCAACAGTCAGAGCCACGGTCACACCATACGCACGCTCAAGTAGTTGAGGGCCCTGGGGTTTGGGCTTGGGAGGACACTCAGGATTCCTTTCAGTCCTGGAGAGTTAGGATAACAGCTGCAAGCTGCATCGATTCGGATTGCGGTATAGACAGCACCTCCAACTGAGCACAGAACTTCTCCAGCTCGAACTTCCGGGTCAGCTTCTCCATGCGGGCTTGTCTTACCTGCCAGGAAACCCGGCCCGGGCTCCCAGCCCTAAACCCACGAGTCTTTGATGAGGAAAGTGCAGACCCTCAGAGAGCAATGCGAAAGAGAAAGCCCTAAACTTCACGTGGAGCTGGACCCTCGCTAGCTAGACGCAGACCGGCTTTGCAAGGCTGAAGCACTAGATTTCAAGACAAGGTTGAAAACACTCGGTGAAGACCTCGAGCACCAGCCAACACTGTAAGACTGTAATCGTGAGAAGCGTGTGAAGAGGATCCGTGCCATGATGGCAACCATGACCAACTGCCGTTGGAAAGATCAAGACGAACAGAGGCCAAGCACAGAATAATGGCAGGAGCCACCAGCAGCAACAGTCGCAATGTGATCTGAACCTGAAATCCTATGCGATAGCTGCACGTAAACCCTGAGCCGAACCCTCCCCTACACCGCTTGACCCCTCAGCCGCCTTGGAAGAGGCGCCCGGCCACCCGGCGCTGGCCTTCAGAGCTTCGGGTCTGATCTCAGGCTTTGCGGCTTGCTTGGGACCTCGGTCTCGTGACGACCAATACGCGGCGATGATGACGAAGACGACGAAGATGAAGACGAAAGGCGAAGCTACAGCAGAAGACTAACAACAAGCGGAAGTGATGTCAGTAATCAAGATGATATTGGCGATGGTGACACCGATGATGCTCTGAAGGATCTCACGATTGTGGGGCTATTCATTACAGCCATTACGACCATGATGGTGATCGCGATGCCAGCGACAGGAAAAATCTGCGAATGATGAAGGCAACGATGATGATGATGATGATGATGACGATGGTGGTGGTAATGATGATGATGATGATGATGAAGATAATGATGACGGTGGTGTTGATGGTGGTGGTGATGATGATGGTGGTGATGATGGTGGTGATGATGATGCTATGAAGAAGGCGATGGTGATGATGATGATGATGATGATGATGATGACAATGAAGATGATGGTAATGAGTGACTGGTGATGACTGATGGATGATGATGCTGCTGCTGTGGTGATGATGATGATGATGATGATGATAATGGTGATGATGATGATGATGATGGTGATGATGATGACGATGATGATGTGGATGTGAAGATCACCCGAAATTCCACGCACGACACCCTCGCCCTGCAGGCTTCGCTTAAGTGGCGTAAGCACCACAAGCAACCGATTACAGCATCAAACAGGCCAACGCCCACGACACAGAAAATCTCAGGGTCCTGCACACTATACAGAACTCCAATTGACGCAAGCCCGGAGCACCCTCACAAGCCCCGACATCTGAACACAAAACGCAGACACTCAACCAAGCACCTGCGTCTCCAGCGACGATGCCTGCAGAGCCAGGATCGGTCGTTCGCTCCTGCCAGAGGATAAAGCAATCTTTTACAAGGATGGTGCATGTGTTTTGCGGGTGTCTTTTAAAGGACCATGGGCCCTACTGTTTTGGACCGATATTCAAGCCCACTGCTTTCTTAAACTCCCATCATGATTGTCAAGCCGGCAAGAGAGATCCCTCCAGACCTCCTGTAATGCCATAATCATACGTTGAATACCAGGGCTCCAAGCATGTCAGTCTGATCTCGCAGCTCCTCTCCGATGCCATTTTCAGCTGGTAGAGGAGCCTGCCGTGGGGTTCAGAGCTAAAGCTAGGTCAGGTTCTCTGCTGCCTGGAAATCTTGGCACATATCGAGTCAGACACTCGTCCGCCGATCTCCGTTGCGATATGCTCATGCAGCTCATCTACTCTCGAGCTGTAGGAATAAGGAATGTTCTAGATGAACCTCACCACCAGGTCACTAAGGTACGTCTAAGCCCTGTCCCTCAGACGGCCTCCAACGAGAGGGCGCTGTATGCCAGATGCTGTCTGACATTCGTCAAAACGTACCACAAGATAACCTCTAAGGCTGCAATGAACGCCACATCAAAACTTGAGCTACACAAACTTATGCCAATGCCTCAACGCCGCCCCGCGCTCGCCATTCATCACCTGTGCCAAGTCCGCTGGGGTTGATCCAGCTGTGGATTCCTTTGAAGCTAGCACTGTCGCCAACAACAACCCTAAAATTCATTTCATGTGAACACTGCTTGAAGGTCATTGCTGGGTTCGCTTGCGCTCTTCGAACAATAAAGTCCAAATGCTCATGCTCTCAATGCCCCACGCCAATTAAAGAATCCGTCTGCCACTCAAAGGTAAATTTACGGCCGTCGATGTCCTCCTCCGAGGCAGATCAAGTTCGTAAGGGGACAGTGGGCACTTAGGTCACTCGGGGCTACTGTCTATGTCCGTGGTTTCTGCAAGGTCACCACTCCCCTACACCCAATAACCTAATTCGCAGGACACTGAGGCAGCAGGCTGCATTGATCAGCGTGGCATTGCACTTGATGCCCAACGCCTTCCGCTGAAAGACTTAGGCGAACGGCTCGGCAGTGAGAGTGGCTTTGGTTAGTGGATCTGTGGTTGGGGTAAAGCCATGCATGGCTAGGCTGCGGAGTCCGCTTTAGCGGCAGACCGGAAGTTGCTGTCGCCCTTCAGGAATACCTCGCTGCATGATGCCTCTTCCTGACATTTCAGCGATCCCAATGATCTTACAGACCTCTACACCCTAAGCCCTGAACCGAACGCCTTTCGAACCCTCTCAGCCAGGGGCACTGAACTTGTTTTGTCTCAATCCGAGGTCCCAAGACCCCTGGCCCACCCAACACTTCAAACTGATTTAAACTTGAAACTCTGGGACTCTCCCCGTCTGTAAAGGAGACTAGGTTCCCACCTTCAGGATAGGTTCCAGCGTCTTAAAGTTCGCGATTTTCGCTTGATGTGAATTCCTGGGCTCGGACACTCGGGGATGCGGGCTGAGGGTTCTGCGCACAGGACTTCAGGGTTTTCATAGACATGAACATCTCCCTTGCAGGTCTAGGGCACGGCTTGAAGGCTTGGGAACCCCTGAACCGTCGACGCAATGGGGCCTAGAGCGCACGTTGGCGTTTCAAAAGCCAAGGCCGAAGTCTGACGGCACCGATCCGTCGGATCCCCGCGGCAAAGCTCCTGTACAGCTGACGGACAGGCCTTGAGCGAAAAAGATCCTCAAACGGAAGCTTGCAAACTACGCGGCATCAACTCCAAAAAGAGATCCGAGAAGGCGAACGGGCCCAACAGTGAAACCAGAAAGCCCTCGCTTCACCTTTGGAGACTTAGCCTCAAGACAGGTGCCTCGTGTGTATGTCGACGAGCCTACAGCCCCTCTAATCATGCGAAGCAAGGCTCTTGTTCTGAAACTGCTCCGAATCTGCCTTTCCAGGTTTCGGATGTTGGGATGCTTTCGGATTCGCAGGGTTTGGAGAACTGCTCATGCTCTGGGTCTCGAAGTTCAGGATCTGGGTGGAGTTGGGGTTCTCAGAGCTTGCCTTATCCTATGCCGCTTCTTTTCTGGCACCTCTGTCTTCTGCCTTCAAAGTCATGCCACAAAATACCCGAAGACCCCAAACCCTAAACCCTAAATCGAGGCTAGGAGTATGTCTCGGGGCTTTGCTCAGGGCTCAGGGTGTCGATCTCGGGCCTGCCAAAACTTGTGCAGGATCTCGCCGAAGAGGTAGCCAGATGCGAAGTCCTAGGAGCCATCAAGCATGGTTTCTGAGTTCGCGAGGGAGTGGGGGGAGGGGGGGTTCGAAACCGGGGATCAAAACAAAAACAGGACTCCAAAAGGTCTACCAGCGTTGTGGCTTACCATTTTTCCGCAAGGGGGTGGCTTCAAGCCTTGACAAAAGGTGCGACAAAGTCATAGCTCATGCTCCCGACGTTGATTTCGGATTCCTTGTCCGGATTGCCACCAGAAAGAATGTGAAGAAGCTCGTCCTTTGAGACAATCTGATGGTATGAGCGGCGTGTTCCCTGCACATCCTTTGAGCAACGGTTGCTCCTTGCGACGCCCCAGTCTGTGAACACAATAACAGGATCGCCTCTGGCCACAGATATAATGGCAGCAATGATCTTCAGACATAGCAGTAGCAACCACAATGACAATGATTGTGGGTTCACTCTGCGAAGGATCGCACGCAAACGATTTTGACAGCATCACGGGCGAGAAAACCTTCAGGCTGCCCACGTGATTGCACACCTACACGGAAAACTGGCAAAGTGTGGTTTCTTACGGAGTTCTTCACATATTTCTCAACAGCACGAAACCTTCACAAAGAATACTGTGCCAAGCATTACCGTCCTGCTGCTCTTGATGCTAGCTGGCGTACACCCATTTTAGAATATGATCCATAGGAAGTTGCCCTCATCACAGTTTCAACTTCCAAGCACCAAAAAAAACCTTTTCCAGTCCCAGTTCTCAAGTTCTGCAACGATTCTGCTGCTAAGAAACCTCGGGGCCAGCCTTGTGGTTTAGGGCCTTGAGCCTTTCGGCAGCTATGTGCTCCTATCCTGAAAGCCATACAAATGCCGTCAATCGCGCCTTCTCGAAGTTGGAGACGTTGGTGGACAGGCCGACCTGGGCAGAGAGACGAGAGGGACGGAGGGGGCCTTGGAGAAGCTGAAACCTTGCGGGCGGGACCCTACAGCGATCACAACTCTCACCACCACTACCCCGATCCACGAATCCCACGCGCTGGTGCCGGCCATCAGCTGGGCATCATCTCGGGTTATGACTTCGGACATGGCCGTGATGCATTGGATCCTTACAAGCATCTTGGTGATTCGCCGGGGCGCGCAAACACGCACACACACACACACACACAGAGGCACAGATGGCTGTGTCGGGGCAGCCGGAATCGGTTTCTGAACAAGCTCTTCTCGTTTGCAGCAGGCATTGGTTGCTGTTTGGCCACAGGGTTGATACCCGATCTCAATTACAGTAAAATGGGGAAGGGTCAAGGGTGCTTTCGGATTCAGGGTCAGAGTGATGCTCTGAATGAGGGCATCGGGTCACCGGGTCGTGGGCTGAGGCGCAGAAGCCCTTCAAGCCCATGTTGAGCAGCAAAGCTTGACCTCCCTGTACCACGTAACCCTAAAAGCTGCACACCACGCCTCGTTGTTCAGCCAGTTCTGAAGTAGTTCCGACATCTGGGAGGGCAAGTGGCCTTGGACACTGCAGCAGGCTAGACTCCTTGCTACAAAAGTAGAACCCACAGGCCAACTCAAGAGCTTCATGGATCCTAGATTCGAGCAGCTGCGCCCGAAACCAGAAGGGCCAATCCCTCAAGGCTCGGGCGTTGTCCACGCCCCCCACCCTCATGGGTCCCCCCTTTGGGGGTCCTTTACGTCTGAGCCACGTCCAGGTGGATTCATGTAGTTCGGCACGCCACGGGCAGGGCAGGGCTAGACTAGAGGCTTGACGTACAAGCGTCCCGGATTGCAACAAGTCTAGGTTAAGTAGAAGCGGTACGAACGAGCCCGAAGACCAGAGTCGCAACAACGGAAAGAACGACAAGAAGGCACCAGGAAGAGGTGAAGCATCCCCAGCCAGCGGCTGCATAAGGCTCGACAAGAACCATCAGCTTGCTTTCGTAAAAGCAGGATGGCAATGCCTAGTCGGCCTACTCGACTAACGCCAAACGAAAAAATCAGCCATCGGCAGTAGCACTTTACACCCCAGATCATGCCTAAGCGGCTACGGTCCTTTTCATTCCCGCAACAGAAACTCCAAGAGTTGAGGGAGCAATCGGCGGCGTTTGGTACTTCCAATGTGACCCAGGCCGACTACACTACGTCGCTGCCGTACGAGCAGAGAATGAAGCAGCAGCTTGCATCGATGCACTTCTGTGAAGTAACTAAACTACAAAATCGACGTCTCAATGTCGGAATCGCAGCTGCTCAACTTTGCAGCACTCTGCCTCATTCGTCCGCATTGCAGCCGACACCGCCACCCGATGGAGACGTAGGCTAAGCTGCAGATGTTCAACAAAGCCGGTGGTGAAATGCTTGTTTAGGAAGCGACACTCGATAATGTGCACGCAACCTGTGGGGTTATCAAGGGTGGCCTTGAGCCATGTGCCCCTTGATCAGCTTGTCGAGATGCTGACAGAAGAGTGAAAAGAGTCTTCTAAGCTTTCCGCCGGCCTGTCCGGGCTTCCGTTGCAGGTGCGAAGTAAGAGAGCCACGGTCATACGACAAACCCACAAAGATGCTGATCAAGATACCTATCCATCAGACCTATGAAATCAGCAGCGCCCAAACTGCTTCTAGCGCGTCATAAGCGAACAAGATGGGCCACAGCGGGACCACGAGCAAGAAACGGCAGCCACGGCAACCGCGGTCTCAGGCATCCATCAGCTCGGCCTGAAGTACAGCGTTCGCATTGTCCAACAAACAGCAAGTCTGAAAGGCGTAACCATCACCTCCGAAACGAAGCACTGTGATCTGGTGTGGCAGCGAAGTCAACGGGTGAGGGATCAAAAAAAATTTGACAATCAAAAAAAATTAGAACCGGAGGATCAAAATAAATAAATAAGGATCAAAAACAAAATTGCCCTTTGCTTTATTTCCACGGCTTCAAGGGAGGCTGGGAATTCGCAGGTGGGTCGTGGTTGCGAAACGCGGAACCGTCGTCGCTTTTGGACTGGTCTCTTGTCGTCGCATCTCGAAAGTGCCAACAATCACAAGGATCGTGGGGGTCGTGGCCGCGAAACGCAGAACTGTCAGATAGAAGGGAGAGGATAGCCTGACAGGCACGAAGCGAATGTGCAAAGACATGTCATGAGGCTCCAGATGTCTCCTGCAACTGCATAGCATGAGTGTAAGGCAACGGCAGGGAGACGCGCATCTCGGCAAGGCCTGAGTAGAACGAGAAGCGACTGAGTGTTTTATGATTACACCGAAAGGTGCTTCGGTGTATGTCAGAGATGCCGCAGCGGGGGGGTGGGGGCATGGTTAGAGCTGAAAAAAAGCATATATGCTGTCGAGCAAGCTTGCCACTCTCGCATGCCCGGCGCAGCCGTTCCCTTCGCA
>CAJNDV010000358.1:799-17609 GCA_905221635.1 Symbiodinium sp. CCMP2456
GAATCTGGCTTCGTCATGTTTTGCCAAAGGGATATTGTCTATGGTACCGGACAGTTCAAGGCCACGACCATCTGGCAGACAAAGGCCGAGAAGCCTCAGGAGCTCACGCTGACTCTCCGGGCAACCCTACTCCACAGATTTGCCACGGTTTGGCTGTAGAGGATGCAGTCCTGCCTGGCCACCGAGAAATCCAAGAAGCAGACGGAAGAGATGCTGATTCTCAATGCCGACGGCACCATCTTCCACCTCCAGTACAACAAGGAGGAGATAAAGATGGGTGAGGTGAAGAAGGACAGAGATTCCTTGGGCTGGGACGAAGCCTGCCGCATGATTCGCGAGATCGGAGAGCTGGCTCTGCTTCCCAAGGACAGCATAAACAGACTGCTGTACGTACGTCAAATTCTCCGCAGTGGGGAATAGACGTTGGGCAGGAGTTCTATCATTCGTTATTGGCATAAGCTGTTCCTTGTGCAATACAGCTCGGCAGTGGCCAGCTTGCGGAGACTTGTGCAACGGTATCTTGCGTACCGTACTTCCATTGCATACGGCTGAGTCAAATCGGTGTCAAATACAGGGACTAGGATACCTCCCATACCTTAGAACACACCTTTGTGCGTCAGTTTCCAGTAATATGTGGCAAGCCAGGCAACATGGTGATGGTACGGTTAAGGTTGTAGATAGCGGCTCCTGTTGGCCACTCTGGTTTCCAGCGCCATTACATACCCTTCGGCCTGCCACGGGCGCGAGCTCTCGGTCTGGCACTTACTGGATGCCTGGAATGACCAGCCGGGTGTGCATGGCACGCTGGGCGTGCCTGGGGTTTTGCTGATTCAAATCAACAGGTTCAACTTAGGAGCTGATAGGATAGAGAGTCCTCTGTTAAGGTTCAGGTTGACCCCTTCACCACAATGTCATGCTGTCTCGTGGGATTTTGCCAGTGCTGGTGCAGGGCTCGCCACGAGACTCGTGTCCAGAGGTTCTGGAGGCTGTGTGTCTTACACACAATCCTGAAAGCTTCCAGCAAAGGGCGGCTCAGAAGCGGCTCATTCTTGTTCCTGGGAGCATGTGAGTGCGTGTCCACAGGTGGCACTGCTTGCAGCATTACTGTAGCAGTAGTTGTGAGGATTGGCGAGGCAGGACCGCTTGTTATCATCTCCTGCATGTGGACAGCGAGGCGTGCGGCCCATTTTCTCTCCCCTCATCGTTATGGCCACCACTCTGCACGCCGCGGAATGGGCTAGGCGGGAGCAGTTCTGCCAGCAACGATCCGACTCCGGCGTGCGGAGGCCGAGCTGCGGCGACATGGGGAGGATGTCTCCCTCGTACTGCTCCATCAGCTTCGGCAATGGGTGGAATCTGAGCACCGTCAGTGTGTGCCGTGCTCGGACAACTAGTTTTGGCGTAGTCCCTGCCGCCTGTGCCATAGATCCCTTTCTGCAGTCTGGATCTTTTCACATGTTATGTATGCTTTTGTACGCTTTCAATCATGTAGCACAGAAGTTGCCCTCGCATCATTGGGTCTTCGGACCGGGGGGCGACGATCTCTTTTGAATCTCGCGAAGGATCGAGGTGCGCTTAGCGCCGGGGTACGGACCCCGTCAAAACACCGTAACCGCGAAGCGAGTGCCTCTTGCTGCGTCCGGAAGAAGAAGGTAGTAGTAGTAGTAGTAGTAGTAGTAATAGTAGTAGTAGTAGTAGTGGTAGTAGTAGGCCCACGTCCATTTGACGCTGCATGCTTTTGCAGGTGTTGTAAATGGAGACATGCAGAATACGTGGCCAGCGCAGTGATTTCTAGCTTTTTGGACATGTTCGCATGGATACAAAAGTCTGATTGGGGGAGCGTAAAGCTAAAACTGTTTTGGGGCCGTGTGTGATCGCTGGTGAATGCTCAGTGCGCGGACTGAGAAGCCGTTTTGGCTTTGCAGCAAGGGAGTCATCCCGAAACAAACGTCACGCAAGGCCAAAAGCCAAAACCGCTGAAACCAGAAAAAACAGAAACACGTTCGGACTGTCTCTCTCTGATGCATGTTTTTTTTCTGCGGTGTGGTTTGATGTAGTCTGGCTGTTGAACTCGCTTAAAAAAAAACGTGGACGAGAAGGCAGATAGAACGCTCGAAAGTGCGCGCAAAATCCATGCAAAATGTTTTGGGCCACAGTGCAGCCTGGCGGAATCGGAGTTAGCCAGCTCGGTCTCGCTGGATTCCGCCGGAATGGCGCTGTTCCGCGGACTCGGTCGGTTTCATTGTGTCTTGCCCCGTCTGGACTTATTGAAAACTCGAAAACCAGAACTCATTTCATGGAGATGAGAGTTGTAGGGTTGGGGGAATTGCGGGAATTGCTTTTTTGAGATGAAGCTTGGGGTTGAGTGAGTTCGACTGTCACGGTCTTGCAGATGACGTGACAATGTTCCATTCTGTTCTTCAAACTCTTCACAGACGCGATTCATTCCCCAAACAAAACTTGCAACTGAACGTTGCCGCTGGAGCCGCCGAAGATTTCAGCACAGTTGGAAAGCGTGATTTGTTGGGATGAGGTTTGGAGTTTCAGGTTTCTGAACTGAGTGGTTTTGGTCTTTGGGTTTGCGTTTTTTGTGGGGAGATTTGGTTCAGGGGTCAAGGTGGTTTTCATCCGAAAATGATCAGAGACCTTTCTGGTGGACTTCGAGATAAACTGGACGTAAAAGCATCATACATGCTTTTGTGTGGTCTTCACGTCGAACACACGACGCCAACGTTGCGATTTCTACTCTGAGGCACATCCGACGTTACAATTTGCGTGCTTTGTGTGGAAACTTGCACTTGCAAGTGTTTTGTGGAAGAGAGTTTGGTTTACCCCAGTCAGTCAGAGGTGTACACCATCACGTCAATCGGCCGTTCAATAAAGAGACGCTGAGACGGTGCCGATGCAGTATTAGAGGATGTCATACGTCCTCCACAGGCGTCCTTTTTTCGCGTTCATCTCTAACTTTTACAGTGGCGGTTGGAAGTTTCGGAACAGTTTTGCCAATCGGCTCAAGGTGGCAAGCTGATACTGACACCTTCGGGAAGAGAAGCTTCTTGCGCTTAATTATTTTTACGTAGACGGGTCCTCCGTACTTCCAAGATAAGCAAAATATTTCAGTTAAGTTTAAAGTTTCGTTTGGGTTCTTGTTTCAGTAGTTAGATTCAATTGTTTTTCTTCCAATTTATGCTCCTTTTTTTTGTGCGGACAAACCTTGCAGGCCAAGATGCGTACTTCAACAAATTTTCTTCGCTTGCAAGCTCCTGATGTCTGGTTTTCTCGGTCTTGTGGAAGAAGAGAGAAGAGGTTTCATGAAGGATCAAATTTCACGTCTTGGAAAAGCTGGTCGTCCTCCACTGGAGCATTTTGCCAAAAATGCTAGGTTCTCGAACTGTTTAAATTTTCTTCGCTTTTCAAGTCCGTGAAGCATTTTCGTGTGGCTTTCTTCTTCTTATGTGGACAGCAGCTTTGCTTTCATGTCTTCGCGGCAAATAAAAGCGGGAAGTTTGTCATTAAAGAAACGCGTAGAGGTTGGAGGTTGCAGCCGTCCCATTTACAAGTAGGATACGGAGTCCTCCAATCATTTCTTGTGTGACTGTTGCTGTCGAACGGTTGCAAGAATCGCCTGTCTTATGCTTCTTGCATCTGTTGGAAGTTCCATAGCAAAAGTTTGTCTGGAAATCAGCACTGCACACCATTCAAGGCGTAAATCGAAGGGCAAAGAATTCTCTCGAGTCTCATCCACTTTCACGCCGGGTTCTACAATGTCACCAGGGTTTATCTGGATCCCGAGACGCCTACTTGGGCGCCTCCTGCCACGCAGTGCAACAAAGAGCAGAAGGAAAAGCGTGCCGCCGCTCTATGTTGATGCCTAGACTCTAAACCCTAGAGTCAAGTCAAGAGGAGCTGGACGACGGACCGCCATCAATCTGAGTTGCCAGCAGGAACAGACTTTTCTAGGGCAAGGTCCACGCAGGACGCAGGTGACCCGCTCTCTTCCGCGCGCAGGTGTGCACGACAACGCGGAAACGGGGCGCGGGGCTGCTCGTTGTCCGACGGGGCGAGAACGACGGCCGGAGACCTTTACATTGGGGGATCCACCGCTGCTTCGGGTAGCTATCGGGCGACGGCTCTTGGCTGCTTCTGCTTGTCGCTGAGAGCCGCCATGTACAGCGTGGCGTGACGTAGCGTTACTGAACAGGGCAACTTCGTAGATTCGTAGATTGTGAACCTGCAGTAGTCTCCGAGTCGGCTCTTGTTTCACCGCTTTTCGATGGTTTGTTGATTTGTAGGTTTATCTTTGGGACCGAGCGCAGCTGACGCTGTCTACTTGGCCCGCATCCGCAAAAAAAAGTCTAGGTTTTTCAAAAGTTTAATAAAGCGAGGTGGAATCCATGCACAGTGTTTGACCATACCTGTCAAACGGGGTCGGTAATTGGCAATGGCATACAAGTTGGTTGCGAGCAACCTTTCTACCCCCCCAGAGAACTAGACATCTCTCACCCAAGCGCACCAGACTCGCACTGCCTGTTTCGTTTCAAAGTCCATGGGAACGGAAGGGAATTCTTGCGCAGACAAGAACGTAATGAGGTCTCATCACGTTGTAAGGGGAAAAGACGACACAGGTTCACTTTGCCCCAAAGCTCAACGAGGTCTGGTCACGTTGGTTAGAGTCACTAGTGCATTTCCAGTCTTCATTTCATTCAGAACAACGATCCAGCATAACTTAGTTTTTGCCAAAATCAAGTTTGCTGCTTTCTAACGCTTGTCTGCATGTCTTGGGTTTCCGTTTGGACTTCCGTTGGATTTGCCTTTTTGGACCACCCGATCCGAGTCTTGGGAACTGAACCGGCTGTGAAATCGCCAACAGTGAGTTTTCAGAACGCGGTAGAAAACGGAAGCTGGGGCCGGCTCGCATCTTTACTAAATTGAAGGCCCTTGAAGCCTGCTTTGAAGCCCCACGAATAGGGTTTTGGGGGTTCCTTATTTTAAATATAGTGTAAGATACCCAAAATCCCTCTATTTTAAATGTTAAGAAAGCCCCGCTTCGCTCCCTTCTTAAAGGGCTTCCAAGGCCTGGGTGGAGTTGCAGAAAGAGAGTGACACAGTAGCATCAGTTTTTCGTATGTGAAAAGGAGCACCAGTACAGCTGCCAGACTCAGTTTGCGCTGAGTAGTGTTGTTTGGTGGCTTCTCTGCCACATCGGCCAGTTTCAATTATGTGTGTAACTGCATCCTTAAGAAAGTGCGTATCAACCATGGAAAGTCGCAAGAGCAGATTCCAGCTTACGTTCGGCCTTGCTACGTGGTTTCTTTGTGTGACTTGTTAGGACAATGGTGTTGACAAGAATGGCAAAATCTTGGGAACGGCGGTTGTCACCTTCGCGCACAGTTCGAGCTGAAATTAGGATCCATGTCTTTCCATTCCAGTGCTGATTATGGTGCTATGCTTGTGATTCCACTGATCTGGAAACTTTGATATTTCAGACGACCGTCTGACCAACATGGACCACAATGCCATGTCGCATTCCACCGGGACTGGTGCGCCATGTTCACGGTGCAGCAGTCGAGGTTTCGTGTGTGTTTGTGCATTTCACACGTAGACTGCATATCCCGGCTTGCCGGTCGAGTCAAAAGCTTCAGGTGAGCTTGCTGAGCAGAACCCGATTGATCGTGTCGGATCTGCAACTTCAGGTGGAGCATATGTTCCAGACCATCAACCCTTGTGGGCGGTGCTCAAGAAATCAGACGAATTTTCAGAGTTCGACCGACCATGAACAGAAATCCTCAAGCAAGCGTACCATTGGCGATTCAGAAAAGCCTCTGAGGTGGCTCACCAACGTGGATGGCGCTGGGCATTGGCCCTAGATTTGTTCCGGGCGGTGCGAGCAAGCCATCTCAGGCTTGCAAGGGATGGGAGACTGCCGCAAGCTGTGCTGCGTAGTGTGCAGGTCGCTAGCTAGTGGTTGCGCCGAGTGGGAAGCTGTCGTCAGCGTTCCCGGCGGGAAATCTTAGTCTTTAACAGTAAAAGCTTGGTTTTGGGGCAGGCTGGATGCCATTTGCTTCAACGCTGCCCTTGCGGCCTGCCGGCAGGCCCGAAAACAAAACTACTGGAATGAGTCCTCAGTATCCGAGTATCCGAATCTTTGTGTGGCAAAAACCGAACGTGCGATTTCAACACAGTTTCAAGCGACCCCAAGCGAAGCCGAAGAGCTTTTTTGCGGAGGGTGCCCAGTGGCAAGCTGGCCTCCACATCTTCTCGGAGCCGATTCCGGGTTGAGACCAGGTTCGTAAGAGGGTTGAGACCACGTTCCTAGGCTTTGAGTCGGGAGGTGCGGCTACGACACACCTATGTTGCGTAGATTTACGTGGCGATCGGATTCATAGGTTCGTGCAGGAGATGCCCTCCGAGAGGATTCGGCCCAATGCCATCAGCTGCAATACGCTCCTAAGCTTCAGTTGGTGCTGGGGATTGATCAAGAGGTGAAGCGAATCATGCAGCTCAGGTCGATTGCCGCCTGTGCCCGGTGGCTAGATGCAAGTAAATGCTCAGTTTTGAACTTGCAGCCTTGGCTTGCGACGCTTTGAGCCTACAAGCCCAGATATCCCAACCCAACGCCAGCCGACCACCTGCATACTTCAGGGGGGCTGCCTGGCACGTAGCACTCTGTTTGCTGGCTTCCGGTGTGGACAAGGCTGGGTGGGCCGACAAGCCTTACCTTCTCTGTTTGGCTTTGCGAAGCGTCGAGTGGGTCGCGCTGCAACATCCGTCTCTTGGACGTGTGCAAGTGGAAAAAGTGAGGATGTAGAGTAGCTCTTCCCTTTTGGTGCTTCGGTGCTCAATGCCTAGCAGCCGAGAAGGGCCTGGCTGTCATTCCAAAGTCCCAAGAATCCACTCGCAGGTGGGTGGAGGTGCAGCGCTGGATGCCCTCGCGCGTGCCGCCGAGTGGCAGCGAGCGCTGGCCGCCTGGTGGCCTTTCTTTGGCAGCTGGGCTGGGCTTCTTTCACGATGACATGCCTCGTGCACCATGTAAGACTATCGGGCTGCACACAGCGTTGAACAGATGGCAGGATGTGTAGTGTAGCTGCAACCAACGTGTTCGCGAGAACTGAATGGGCGGAACTCATGCGGTGTCCTTTCCATGCTTCTGCAGTTACCATGGAAACGGCAGCACCGGATTGTAGACGCTTCGCGTCCGCCTCAGCCCGGTCGGGGGCGGGCGATGAGGGTGGGAGATTCGTGGAGTTTCAGGACAACACGGTCAGAACCAACATCTAAAAGATTTCTTTGGGGGGGGGGGGGGTGGTGCAAGGGGGGATTGGGGAAAGAGGAAAGGGACCTCTCACCGCTTCCGCTTCGGCCGAGGCCGAGGCGAAAGTAGCTTCATTCGCTCGTTGACAAGACGCCACGTTTCAGGTCCTCTGGCTCGCTTTGCCGGGCCTACGGGCCATGCCCGACCAGGATGGGACATGTTCCGAAGTCACGTCGGTTTCCTTTCGTCCCTTGGCTTTGGGAGAGGTCGCCCGGAACAGCCTCCTGGCCGCCTTCGCCGAGGCAGCGCAGTGGCGCGAGGGCCTGGCTCTCCTCGAAACAGGCGAGAAAGTTCTCAAATATGCCAGAGCCTGGTAAACTCTGTAATTCTTGAAAACCTACAGACATCCCGCAAGTTTTTGCCAACAAGCAGAAAGAGAATCACATGCTAGTATGTATTCTTCTCTACGTCTTAAGGCTGTGTGGACGATAGAAAGAAATCCTTGGATTCTTCCGCCCTGCTCTCGGACTCGCGGAGAGCAGGAGAAGACCTGGACAGCTACGGCCGCTGTGCGGCGGCGGGCTGCTTTGCCGCGGCGGCGCTTTGGAGGGAGGCCCTGGCCAGCGCCCTACCAGGCACCATGGACGGTTTCCCGTTTGCAGGGACATTTCGAAACTCTGTTCTGCAACGGTCGGACCTGCAGGCTGGGAAAACAGGAGGAAGGAGAAAGAAGGGAGGCATAAGGGAAGGAGGAAGATGTGCCACACGATGAGCTTTTTTTTTTGTGCGTGTGTGTCCACACTGATCAAAGAAACATGAAGGACAGGAAAAGGAAGGAATGAAGGTTTCGTCAAACCCAGGTTCTCCAATGCCGGATGCCAAGAAGCCTAATGTAACCCAGACGCATGAAACCCTACGCCCTGCGCCCCCAAAAGCTTGAAAAATCGTCAATGCTAGGGTCTGGATCCCAGGCAAACCCTGAACCTAAAAGCTTTCATGTTGCATAACCTCATAACTAGCTAGCTAGCCGCAGTTGCATATTTAGGCCCTCAACCCGTTGAGGGCTTTAGGGTTTGGGGATTAAACGTTTTTGCATCTTTGTCACCAAGCTTTGAAGGGTTCGGGTTTTCGTATCTTGTGCAGCTTTGAGCTTGAAAGTTTAGGGTTTCTTGGATTTGCGAGATTTTGGATTTGGGAAAGTGTTGCACGCGTTTCTCGGGGTGCCGAGATGCCGTGAGATGCCAAGGTTTGGGCGGACCAGTGCAGGTCTTAAATGCGGCGCTGACTGGCTGCGCCCGCGCTGCAAAGTGGCAACTCTGTTTGCAGCTCGTGCAGTCCGCGGTGAGTGCTTGTGGCACCCCGGACGTGGCCACATTTGGCATCGCCATCAGCGCCCTTGAGCGCGGTCGGGTCTTCTGGGATCGTGCGCTCTCACTGCTCGCAGAGTCGCAGCGTGGCTCGCTCAATCGCACCTCGGTCTACAACACAACGATTTCTGCAGTGGGTGCCACCAGCAGATGGAGGATGTCCCTGCACCTGTTACAGAGCATGCGTGACCACGGCCAGGACCCCGCGGCCTTGTATGTGTCTCTTGGACCCGTTTTTTGTTTGTGGCTCTTGCCCTGGCCTGACGCCGCTCTTGCCGGCAGGAACCAGACACCAGCAGCTTCAATGCGAGTTTGTCAGTGCCTCGCCTGCAGGGGAGCCCGGTCACCCATGCGGTCACAGCGGCTTCATGCTTGGCCTAGGCCTGCGAGCGGGCGTGGCAATGGGAGCAGTGCTTGCAGGTCCTCTGGGATGCGGGGTCTTCTGCCGATGCAGCAAGTACCTTGGCAGGAGATCTATCGCAAGCCAGCGCAGCCAGCACTTAGAGTGCTTTCATGTTCGAGGCTACAGCATCGTCGCGGGCTCCCTCGAGCAGGCAGGGCTTTGGCAAGAGGCGGTTCAGCTTCTGCGAGCGCTGCCGGACCTGCCGCTGCCGGCATGGAGAGTTCTGGTGAGGGCATCGGCGGCAAAAGGCTGGCAGTACAGCCTGCATTTACTGCTCTCTATGCCCTCTACGAGAGCCTCGATGCCTCTGAGCGACTTGGCCCTGGTGGACGCGGTGCTGGGAGCCTGCGCTCGTAGCCTCGCCTGGCAGCAGGCCCTCCTCCTCCTCCTCGGCTCTGACGACCCGGGGGATGCCTCTTGCCTTGTGCAGGCGCTTGAGGCCTGCGAGAGCCTCCACCAAAGACCGCAGTCCGAAGTGCTGCGAGAGGCACTGAAAGGAGCCCTGAGCCGCTCGGCCCTCCGCAGCCCGAGCCGAAAAGCCAACGACCGCACTGAGCGCGGCGTTTTCGGAGCGTCCGTGCACGGCCTCCTTACTGCCTCCTGGGTCTGTGCTCGGGGATCCGGTCACGCCGGGCCGAGCACTTCTATGGCCTTCGAGAGGAAGGTCCTTCAGGAGCAGGACGGACTCCGTTGTCGAAGTCCCACAAGTTTATATTTTCTTGTGAATTCTTTCTGAGGACTCAGGCGGATCCGAGCTTGGTGGACTGGGCAGCGGGCAAATGCGTTCGTTTCTCCAGCAGCGCGGCTTCACTGCAGGTGCCAGAAAAGCCACGCCAGCTTTCGTTTCCGGATCGCGGCAGGTCGAAGCAGAGTAGTCGTCGTCACTGTCGTAATCGGTGTCTGAGCATAGCACAAGCCGACAAGCTTCGATTCAATCTCCGTTGTTTGCAACAGCACATGCAAAGCGAGTGCCTTTACTGCAAGGTTTGAAGTCGAAAAGCATCCAGCCCCACAACTCGCGCCCTTGTCCCCTTCGCCCGCAGTCGATGGCCACTCAGACACCGCGCTCATTTGAGAATCGGTTGCCCGTCCTCTTGGGGCAAGGACCGGCAGAACAGGAAGGCAAGGTCGAAGCAGGGAAAGCAGAAGACCACGACATTGAAGCATGCAGGAACTCGGCAGTGCACCACATTGGAAAGGCCATCGAAGATGCAGGTGGCTCCTCCCCGAAGTGCTGCGAAAAGGTCGTTTTGACCGTTGGCGTCATCTTGGCTGTTGTGCAGGGGCTTTCAGCTCCAGCGATTGCACTTTTCATGGGGGAAAGCATTACCACATTGGCGGTCGCAGACCATGCAAAGGAGATAGAGGCGATGACCCCTGAGTTTATCAAGGCACGGAGAACCGGTCACTGTAAGACCCAGTTGTACGTAACTTCGGCAATCGTGTTGGCTACTATGTTACTATGCAGTTGCATCATGTACCGTGTTCGACAAGTTGACCGACAAACTTCAAAAATTCAACAGCTGCACCTCTACATATGTCTGAGCTAGATATGCTAATCCACATCCATCCTTATACATCCTTATACATCCTTACCCACACCGCGTCCTACCCTGTCAGATCGGGGGACTGGCGGCCGTCCAGTTCTTCCTGGCCTTTGGTTGGCAAAGTTGTTTGGCCTGGGCCGCCGCCAAGCAAGCCCTCCGCTGGCACCGCAGCTTCGTGGAAGTGTTGCTTTCCTTAGACGTTGCTTCGGAAGCACTTTCAGCCAACCCTAAACCCTAAACCCTAAACCTAAACCCTCGGCTGCCAGGGAATTCGGGGGGCTTTTGTCCTTTGAGGTTTCCTGGTACGATGAGCACGACCCGGCGGGAGTCGCCTCCAAGCTGGAGAGCGACTCCTCGAATGTCTACCTTTTTATGTCCTCAGCCCTGGGCTTCCTGATCTCGAACTTGGCCCAGTTCGTGGCTGGCCTGCTCTTGGCACTCTATGAGGGCTGGCAGCTGGCCTTCGTTGTCTGCGCCGCGATGCCCATCTTGATGTGTGCCGGCCACCGCATGGGAAAGGAGATCGAGCATTACACAGAGCTGCAGCAGATCAACTTTGGAAGGGCCTCTGCAGTAGCAGAGGAGGCGCTCCTGGCCATCCGCAGCGTCGCGGCTTTTGGTGGCGAGGGTTTGGAGGTCGCTCGCTTCGAAAAGGAGCTGATACCGGCCAAGATTGGTGGCATCCGCTCTGGCACTAAGATCGGTGCTGCCTGGGGTATTCTCAATGTCTTCTACCCATGCATGTACTCTTTGGCGCTTTGGTTTGGTGGCCATGTCCTTATGTCTGAGGAGAACGCCGGCTTCGAGCCCGCGCGCATCATCACGGTCATGCTGTCGATCATGGTGGGCGTTTCAGCCCTGAGCGAGTTCAGTGGCTTTGTCCCTGTGATGGCGAGAGCGGCGGTTTCTGCAAAGGCAATGAAGCAGGTCATTTGCCGTGAGGCCGGTGAGGCCGCCGTCGAGCAGGGGCGGCAACTGCCAGAAGAGCTTCCTGCGAACCTGACCGAGGTGGACATCATCGAGTTTCGAAAGGTGAGCTTCAGGTATCCGGCAAGGCTTGACAAGTGGGCTCTTCGCAGCTTCAGCTTTCGTGCGGAGAAGGGTCAGAAGGTTGCACTTGTTGGGGAGAGCGGCTGCGGCAAGAGTACCACCATCCAGCTCCTTGAGCGGTTCTATGATCCGAGTGCCGGTGAGGTGCTGGTGAACGGAACTCCCCTGAGTCGGGTACCGACCAAGGCTTGGCGACGGCTTGTTGGCTACGTTGGCCAGGAACCTGTGCTTTTCGCCACGAGCATCATGAGAAACCTGAAGGCCTTGGACAATTCCGTTTCCGATGAGCAGGCGATTCAAGCAGCTAAGGTGGCGCAAATCTATGACACCGTGATGCAGCTCCCAGACGGCATGGACACGCATGTCGGCACCGGCGGTGGGCTGCTGTCTGGAGGACAGCGGCAACGCATTGCCATCGCGCGTGCCCTAGCAAAGAATCCGCAGGTCTTACTTTTAGACGAAGCAACCTCGGCTTTGGACAACGAGTCCGAGCGTATGGTGCAGGCAACACTCGATTCGGCCAATGCCACCATGGGACGCAACGTTACTACAATATCTGTGGCCCACAGGTTGTCAACCATCAAAGATTCGGACATCATCTACGTGCTCATGGATGGTTACTGCTGCGAGCAGGGCAGCCACGAGCAGCTGATGGCAAAGAAGGGCCAGTACCACAACATGGTCAAATTGCAACAGGCCAGCAGTGAGGAAACGAAGCACCAGCAAGAGGAGGACCATGCCATTGAGGAAGATGATGAGCACGGCAAGTTGGTCACTGCAGCGTCCTTTGCTAGCAGCCTCGGCCGCGAGATGCAGAAGACGGAGTGTGCAGACGGTGCAACAGAAGATGCAGGCAGTCCGGCAGTTTTTTGCCGCCTTCTGCGCATGATGGGCTCCTGTGGCCGTAGCCCAGAAGTTTTCTTAGTTGGTTTGTGGAGGTAGGGTTCTGTCTGCTATGACAAGACTTGGCGAGCTTACTGTAGGTCGCTACTGGTGGATCTGGCCAGTGAGTGTCGTCATCATCCTGGCGGGAGCAGCGAGCATGCCACTGGAAGCCGTCTTCTTCAATGCGGCGGTCGTGTCCCTGTCTGAAGCCGCTCTGGGCGACTTCGAGGCAATGTATGAAAAGCTGGACACTGCCGTGGTTGGCCTTTCAATCGTCGGTTTGGGCTCGGGAATCGCGGTGTTCGCACAGAACTACCTTTTTGCATACAAGCAGGAAAGCTTGTGCATGATCCTGCGCAAGGCAGCCTTTGCCAGGACTGTCTGCATGGACATGTCCTTCTTCGATGCCCCAGAGAACCAGACAGGGAGCATCTTGGTGTCCCTCCAGATGCACATGAATCGGGTGGGACAGATGCTGGGCATCCAGCTTGGGAATTCGGCTGCAGCCCTCTTCACGTGCGTCCTCAGCATTGGCTTCAGCTTCTTCGGTTGCTGGGAGCTGTCCTTGCTGCTCTTCGGCCTGATGCCGCTTTGCGGCCTTCTTGCCCTCACAGTGGCCGCCTGTGTCGCCCGAAGGGATCCTGAGAGGATCGAGGCGTATGGCAAGGCTGGCAAAGCGACGTCCGAGGCCGTGACCTCCATTCGCACTGTGAAAGCGATCGGAGCAGAAGAACACATCATGGAAGTCATCGACGAGTCCCTGGATAAGCTGACAGAACTTAATACTGCGAGGTCTTGGAGGCTGGGTCTGTCCCTGGGCCTGAACTTGGCTCTCGTGCAGCTGATCTTCCTGGCAGGCTTTTCGATGAGTGCTGTCTGCATTCAGTACTGGGGCTTCGATGCTGGCCAAGTGCTGATGTCTCTTTTTTGTGTGGTGTTTGGTGTGATGTCGATCACCTCCATTGTGCAGCACATTCCAGATGCTGCATCTGGCCGAATTGCAGCTATGGAGGTTTTCCGTCTTGTCGATCAAGTCTCCAAGATCGATGCCACGCAACCCACAGGACGTATCGAAGACCTTGGGGATGGGTCGATTGAGTTCAAGGATGTGCGCTTCTGGTATCCGCACCGTGCCGAGGCTCGCTGTCTGCGCTTGCGCAAGCATTTTGCTTGTCTTGAAAGATAGTCGCCGCTTGCAGTGAGAAGAGTAGCAATAATATTGTAAGAAGAAGAATAACAATATAGCATTGAGAAGTTCTTATCTTCCAACAGCCACAGAAAAAAAAGGAGGAGCTTCGGGTTGTGCTATTTAGGAGGGTCTGCAGGGGTTCGCAGACGCTGGGGAATTGTCCAAGTCTTGGCGACGAACTCCGGAGAACGTAGGGCGACAATCCAGAACCTGCATGCAGATCACCGTAGCTCACTAACTTCGAAAGTCAGGATTTCGACAGCACGCAGTAAAGCGCCTCGCTTGAGAGGTCCGGGTACTGAAGAATGTCAGCTTCACCATTGCGAAGGGCCAGTCTGTTGCTTTCGTGGGCTCTTCGGGGAGCGGCAAGTCCACGATCATTCAGCTGCTGCAGCGCTTCTACGACCCTCCGAGGGGCTCCATTCGCATCGGAGGCACTGAGCTGAAGGACTTGGGAAAGGGCCCTTCGCGAAACCCCCCAAAAGCAAAACCCCATATCCCCCCGCAGCCCGCAGCACAGAGAAACATAAGCTTTAGCAGGAGCTGAACGTGGCTTGGTGGCGTCGCCAGGTCGGCATGGTTAGCCAGGATCCTGTACTCTTCGACTTGTCCCTTGAAGAGAACGTCAAATACGGCTACCCCGAGGCCACAGCTGGTGAGCTGCTCGAAGCAGCGGAGGCGGGCCTTGATCCGGAAGCCCGAGGTCCTGCTCCTGGATGAGGCGACCTCGGCTTTGGACTCCGTGTCTGAGCAGGTCGTACAAAGGGCCATGCAGGAGGCAAGGTTGGGCAGGACCACCATCACGGTGGCACACCGACTTTCCACGATTCGGAATTCAGACAACATTTTTGTGATCTCCAACGGCCGGCTCGTCGAATCGGGCACTTACGATGAGCTCATCGAACGCGATGGCAACTTAGCCAAGCTGGCTGCTGGAAGCCTCTGACCCTTTGCGAAGTCTCCACGGGGCCCCCAACCTTGGAAATCCCTTAGACCCTAAACCCTAAACGCTAAACCTTAAACCCTAAACCAAGTAGCCGCCACGCGATGGCCTTTCGTGGGGAGTCCCAAAAAGGGAAAAGAAAGGAATGCTGGGATCTTGAGCCTGAGTCCAAGGGTGTCCAAGAGATCTTCAAAGTAAAGGACTTACCAATAGATAGGGGCCTTAATAATTAGAACAGGGGTTGGGGTATAATATACTGTAATTATAATAAGGAGCCATCCCTGAACTTAGGATTCCACAAGATTCCTCAACTTCTTTCCCCTGCGCCCGGCTAAGTCCGGGTGCTTACATCCGCTTAATGGGCAAGTTGTGTACGTCCGGGCTACCAACGCTGACCCGGCGAAGACACTGCTCGCCAACACCCGCATGCATTTGACAGAATTCGTGATAACTATGGGCTCGGTCAGAATAGTTCGGGCTGTGGGCCTTGGACTCCATCCAGGCTCCGAGGCACTTGCCAACTCCATCTACCTGTGCTTGCCTTCACTTCAGCCCAAGCCCGGTGCACAGAGGCCTATACCCATTGTGTTTATGTCTCTTGACCCTGGACACCACATAGACGTCCACGGAATTCAACAATTCAACGCTAGCTTTGTCCAGACCTCGGGCAAGAGCTTGGCCGTGCTGGCCAGACCCATGTGCTGTGCGGACAGAACTTAGCATCAAACAGACCGCTCCGGCTCTTTCTGGCCCCCAGAGCCGTTTCGGTTTGCTGAGGGGCCCCGTGGACCGCAGAGTCAGCACTCCTTCTTTGGGTGAGACTTGAACGAAGCATGCTCTCCGAACAGTCATCAGCTCAAGGAGTTTGGACTTGGTAGATGTGCGACGTTCGTGCATAAGCTCCAGAGCACTGAAATCTTAGATGTCTTTCAAGCAACAACAGCCACCCCTCGGCCAAGATATCATTCAAAGTCGGAGTGGACACACGTACTTGACTTGGCCGGAGCAATGTACAGTCTTAGAGGTTGCGGTGGCAACCATTTCGGCATGTTTGCAGGCTCAGCAAGTGTCATGTGTTTGAAGGCATCTGTGCAAGATAGCTTTCGCAATAGGTTGGAAGGCTAGAGTGGACTTTCATGATCTCGTGGCTTTGTGATGCCAGGCACCCGGTCCGACTTCATCATTACACAACATCCGGAATTTAATCTCGGTCGGGTAGCCAGTGAGCAAGGTTCGGCACTCAGGGGCACCATCAGTTTCTGCACATGCTGCATCTTCGCTTCGCACTGCATGCACGAGTCACTTTTTGTACATGGTTTTGGGATGACCGAACTTTGTTCAATGTTTCTGATTTTTGGCAAGGACTCGGGAATCAATGGGACACCAGTCGATGTGCTTCCCGCATCAACAGGAGACGGGGTGGGCCGATCACAGATCTGCAAAGCACATCAGACCAATGCATGATCCCCTGCATGTTCTTTTAAATCATGGTTCGACAGCAAGTGTCTGAGGGTGGAAGTGAGAAGAGCCTTTTGTTATGTTGGTGTTCCAAGCTTCGGCGCACCCATGCATGCCGGTCTTCAGATTGTTTGAGGTTTTAACTTGACGGTGCTTGGACAACGGTCGCCTTGGTTCCTTTGTTATTGCATGGCTTCCCCAAACCCTAAACCCTAAACCCTAAACCTCTAAACCCTAAACCCTAAACCCAAAACCCTAAACCCTAAACCCAAGGTCATAATGTGCTTCACAAAATGTGACAGGAGCTTCGTCCTACAGCGCCTCCATGAAAGTCGCCTTCAGGGCTCCCCTCGCCTTCGTGGGCTTGGGGCTTCAGATGCTCCCAGAGAGCCCAATACCCCTTAATTGAGGAATATACCTTAAATTATAGGGGCCTTAATCTTATGATTTAAGGTATATTCCTTAATGAAGGCATATAACTTAAATTATAGGGGCCTTAATATTAGGATTTAAGGTATATTCCTTAATTAAGGGGTATTGGGCTCTCTGGGCTTGAGTCGACTTGAGGCTCGACGTGGCAGGACTTCAGGAGACCTCATCCCAGAGACTCCAATATCCCTTAATTAAGGAATATTCCTTAAATCATATTAAGGATCCTACTATAATTTAAGGAATATTCCTTAATAAAGGGATATTGGAGTCTCTGGGGACCTCAT
>CAJNDV010000359.1:6234-19034 GCA_905221635.1 Symbiodinium sp. CCMP2456
TCAGCAATTATTGTATTGGGTAACGTCCGGCCAGAGAATTCTGACAGTGTGACAGTCAGCACAACATCTATGCATGACGGAACAGACAGAAAGGAAGGGCCGGGAAGCCCCCGCGTGCAGAAGTACAGACAAGGAGCATCTGTTCTGATGCCAGAATCCGCAGCGGTTGGTGTGTCCTGCGCGTGGCCACTTGATGTTGGTGCAAGTTTCTTCAACGATTGACATCGTTCGGCTGATGCAGTCTGGTATCTGATGGGACGAGTCAGAGCAAGTTCGGACATTCACGGCCCTACACGGATTCAGTTTGTGCGGCCATGAGGGACTCAAGAACCTGGCCCTCGTTCTGCCATGGTGATACGCAGTGCTGAGCCATGTGTAGCATGCTGTGCATCCATGCGCATGTCCGCTGAATGCATTTGCGGCAAACGCATGCATGTAACCCCAAAACGTGTCCTGCTGGGCCGTGGCAGAGGGTACCGGAGATCTGTCGTTGCTACGGCCACCGCCTGGAGCCTGTGCTCTTGCAGCTGTAGGTCAAGTTTTGTAGGTGACACCGTATGAGGCCGTTTCCGGACCCCAACAAGAACTAGATCTTGTTCGTAGAGCAGCGCACAGGCACGGATAGCAACGCACTATACAGTAGATGGAACCCAAGGACCTGGTCAACCACGCTAACGCCCGTACGCGAGGTAGCTGGTGGTTGCCAGGGGGACTTACGGCTTATGATCGAAAGGCCGTGTGCTCTTGATCAGCTGGCACACCAGAAATGGCAAGTGCATGCGAAAACCTGCTGATCCCGATCTGTCCACAGCCTCCCCGTGAGTGTTTGGGTTTTCTTGCCGAGAAGGAGCTGATGCAGGTGCCGTAATTGGCGGCCCCCATACAGGACACGGTTGACTGCGAACTTCCACTGAGAAAGTTCCCGCATGCCATGGAGGCGGCCCGGCCCACGTGGAAGGCGAAGACTGAGAAGCCTTGTCAGGGTGACGGTGCCGAAAATGCCCACAACATTCATGACGCATGTCCCGGCTCCCCCACAACTCCAACAAGCCGAGTTTCGATACTGGGGGAATCCTTAATTTCATCCGAGGGTGTCATGCTAAACGAGCACTACCCAAGACCATGCCCGTTACGTGTGGAAAGCACATCTCAGTCATGGAGGCTGCATGCGTGGCAGAGAACCGAAGGAACGAACGGAGGAGACAGCAGCTCTGTGCCAACCAAGCGTCGACTGAGCAGGCACCCGACATAAATCGCTGCATCCGTATCCGGTCATCGGGAGACAAATGACTGAGCACGTCCATGTCTATAGGCCGTGTAAATGCCCGTGGGCAGTCTCTGTAATGGGCTCCATGTGTTGCCCACACATGGACGGTCGAGTAAGCAGGGGCAGGTGGACAGGGCCGGTCGTGAATGGGGTTGTGAACCCAATGATGCTCCACAGCACCAAGCCTCACTTCAGAGATCGGATCGCCCGTCAGCCGCACCTGCACGTGTCCATGCAAGACTCCACCACCTGCACCCATCGCTAACAACTCGAGCAAAAAATGCTGCCATGCAGAAAACACAGCAGCAGTTGGACCACATCCAGTCTGTCTGCACTCCTATGGGGTCCGGGCAGGTGCTGTTCAGGTCCTGTCAGCTTCCGATCATGTGCTGTCTATCAACATCAGCGATCTTTATGCCCACACTTTGCATGCTGCCTGTGGATGCTGTTGCTGTCAGCTGACTTCTGTGACTTCTCGCCGGATCGCCTTCTCCTCTTCTGCACCTGATGCCATCAAAGTCTAAAGTCAAACCACTCGCGCGAAGCTGCAGAAGCTGCAACCAGTGAAAGCGCAGCAGCCTCCTGTGCTTGCTTCCTGGAGCACAGACCAGAGTTTCTTACCGGCCAACGAGCCACAAATACTATGCGCAACCAAAGAACCACTCGCTGTCGCTTCCAGGGTGGATCGGCTTTTGCATTCTGTGCAAGCACCTCCGCAGAAAAGCATGACAGGAAGCGTCTTCATCTTGACGGTCTTTTAGGGGCCTCGTCGGGTGATCTTGCCGAGCCTGCCTGCAGCACAGTCGCAATATGCGACGAAATGCGGAGAGACGGAGCGGTTCGCGAGGGGGACGCCTGAAGCCTTGAGCCGCTTGGGGCAGCTGAGTCCAGGCATTTCCGCCTCGTTCCAAAATCCCCCACGAGGACTCGGGGTTCGCAGCTACTCCATGCAGGCCACCAGACTGAGATCTCCGCCACAGCTCCAATGCTGCAAGAAACCGTCGCATCCATGCTATCCTATCAGCCTGGCATTCCACCTGCCTGCGGCCTCCTGTCCTGTCTCGGGGCGGGATGGAGGGGGGCCGGGCACCTGCCTCTGTTACAGCGATGGTGGGCTGCTGGACCTGCAGACAAGTGACGCTTGTAGTTTGGAGCCGCCTTGTGCCAATCCTAACTGTGTGGTGCCGAGGGATAAGATGAATGCATCGTTGCAAATTTCTGCAGGCCAGCCTGTGTGCTTGATTGCCTGAGGCAAGCGGGTTTCATGTATCAGTGCAAGGGCAATGCTTGCAAAGGTGACGCCTCGAGGGTTGCGAAGCGGGCCCTGCATTTCAGCGAGTGCAACCAAATCGTCAGTCTGTAAGTTGAAGGAGGCCTATCAACGATTGCGGCGGGGGCTGCTGCATGGCGGAGCAGACATGGACGTGTGACTATACCAAACTTTGCTTTCGAAGCACCGGAGCGGCTACGGTCTTTTGGAGGCAAGCTGCTGAAATTGTGGGAAATCTGCATCGGATGCTGAAAGTCGTGAAATAATGCGGTCTCGATGCTGAAACTAGCTTGCGGCACTCCCAACAGAGCGCGCTCAGGTGCTCTCAGGAGACTCTCCGCAGGGCCATCGAAGGGCTACTGTATGAGGTCTGCTTCTCGCACTGGGAAGCAGCCGGCACCTCGGCACCCTAACAGCACAATGCATGGTTTCTCACTTGCTTTCTTTTTGGCGCAAATCAATCGCCACACGACCTGTGCGATCAGTACGGCAAAGCAAAGACTGCAAATCGACGTTCCAAACCACATGAGTCCCTGGTGTGACAGACAAGATGGCGTTGTCAGGCTTGAAGTGCCTGGAAGGGATGAAAAAGATAGTTTCCCCGATATCTGCGTCAAATTCGCACTCAAAGCGGCGCTCTTGAAGATTGAAAGCCTGATGTGCTGGCTTCCCTGCACATGCTATAAGGCAAGGACGCACGATGGCATCCAAAGCCCGTCCACCGCCCTCCCCCAGAATTGAGAGATCTTCACCATTCCAGCCGTCCCCTCTTGCCTTACAATTCTCCGGGGTGTAGTTCCACCAGCAATATGGGAGCAAGAGCTCCTCTAAGGCCCGCATGTGCACATCAATGGCTTGACTCAAAGCATCTCTTGTTGTCATGCCGGGGGACTGGATATCAAAAGGAACTCCAATCTCTCCAAGCATGCTGGCAGTTTCTTGTGAAGCCAGTCTGCACTTCTGCTCCAGCTGCCTCTTGTATGACGCCAGTCGTTCCTGAAGCCCAAACACTGGAACAATTGGCGGGGCTGGAAGCAAGCCACCTAGAAGTGTCGTGCCTGGCTTGGTCTCCTCTATTCCGAAAGCTGGAGTCCATGTCTTTCCCACGAGCACAACACCGTCATAAAAGTGCGGTGCCCAAAAGGCTTGTGCTGGCATCTTTTCAGGGAACGGCTGTTGACCCTCTTTTCCAAACGCTGGTGGACAAACACCGATGAGTGCATGTGGCATTTCGCCAACCACTTTCTCAGCGAATCTCGTCACGAAGGGAGCAAAGCAGTCCGCCAACCAGTCACACTCGAAGCTCGAAGCATCGAGCAATTCCTGGCTGAGTGGATCCCACACGCCGGCCTGCGCCCACAAGCAGGAAGATGCCCATGGTGACCCCTCACCGGGCGCACATCGCTGCAGCTGCTCCAGCGGGCTCTGTCCTGCGACGGGACAGCGAAGGCCTAGACTCCCTTCAACCCAAAGCCTTGAGGATGGGAACACCAAGTTCTGCTGCTGTTGATCATGTTGCTTTCTGGTCATGTTGTTGCAAGGACAGCGGACGCCCTTTGCTAAGCCTCTGAACGCCACGCTGATGCATGAGTTGTCGAATTAGTCCTGCTGAAACCGCCCCGAACTGTGCCTTGGTGAAGTCGCTCCTTCCTGTCAGCCCAGGCGCACAAGAGGCTTGCGGGAGTTTCTGGACCAACACAGTTCCGGGCCTAGCCATCCAGGATGCGGTTCGTTCATAGTCTCGAAACCCAACACAGATGGCACATGTTTCACACTCCTCGAGCGTCTCAGAGGTTTCAGAGGTGGGCTTACCCTGCGCCGCAAGACGATCAGCGCTCCTGGCAATCTGAACCATCGCGTTGATGAACCCATCTTGAAGCAGCTGCTGAAGTGATGCATCACCTGTCATGCCCAAGCAATCTGAAACTGTCCATCTGGAGACCCTGATCCCAAATGTACTATCGACCTATGTCGCTGGACATGCATCGCGGAATAGCCGCTTTTCTGCGCACCGTACCGCTGCATCTTCCCTTAGGGAGATACTTCTGGCGGCTCAGGACGTTCTGGCTGGAAGTGTAGTGCGACCGAGCAGGGAGTCGAAAGTTACGGCTCCGGTGTTGCGAGGATCCAGCATCGACCAGAGTCTGCACACATTACCGCAGTATTTCACACGTCTACAGCCCAGAGAAAACTGGGCGAAATCCACGCAGCCGTAGTCGTCAATGTCAAATGCCTCCTCCCAAGCCACGTTCAAACTGCCATACTTAGAGAGTAGCAGCTTGTGAAAGTCCATTAGCACGATCCCTCTCCGAGCTTCGCTCCAACTACTAACCAAAGCAGATGGAAGACAGTTCACATCGCCGAGCATCTCAAAAATCACCCCTGAAATCTCCAGCTCATCCCGATTCCAGACGGCGTCGCTCCACTGCAACTGTCCACCTTGTGAGCTCGGATCCAAGTGTAGCAGGTGAAAACCGCCTTCCCTTGCACCGGGTATAGCGAAGGCGATGCGCTGAGCCGGCGTAAAGTCAGCGGGTATGGACGCTAGTGCTCGGTCTTCCGAGACATGAAAAAACTTCGTGGACGTTCTGCCTTGCAATATCCCGAAGCGCTGGGAACCGACTTTGCAACTGAAGAGCTGAATTCCATCTATCAACGGGAAGCCGCCGTGCATGGCAAATCTGATGCCGCTGAGATCTAGGGCACATCCTGGCTGCAAACTTCCCAGAATCATTCCCTCACGGTTCACTGTAACCGTTTTCAGGGACAGCTCGGAGGTCGGCTCCCGGCAGAGTACCGCAAACCTCATTGCAGAACTTGGCTTCACGCCAGGAGGCAGTTGACAGATCATACCAGCGTATCCGGTTGACTGAGTGCGTACCACGAGCCCTCTGCACATTACTACGTTGGAATCGAGTAGACAGAAAGACACCGGGCTCTCACAAAAGCATGTCGCGGCGTCGACATCCAAGCGCTTCCATGGGACCTCGTGCCCAAGCCTGAAACGTAAAGAGAGAGAGTTGACGTAGACTCCGCGGAAGAAATTGTCTTCTAATTCCCTTACCTGCACAGGTACCCACCTGAATGGTTGGTGAATCGCAAAGTCCTGGTCCAAGTCCACATTCCATGTCTGCGGAGGGCTGTTTTTGAAGGGTGACTCGTGTTTCGGTATCTCTGCCTGCCGCAAACATCTGTTCCGACGCAGCAGCCATGAGCGCAAGTTCGCGCTTTGTGCTGATGAAGCTGGCCTTAGGGCCTGGGGCACCGACAAACCGTTGGGGGCGCCATGCAAGGCTTCAAGCGGCTCCGCATGCTCCGCCCATGCAGCCCGCGCCGTTATTCGGCGGGTGTTGCCATAGTTTAGTGGAGCTCGAGCAGTCCTGCAGCCCGACACTCCCATTCTTGACATGTGCGGTTTCATGCATGCTCTCGCTCCCGTCCTTGCAGGAACTCCATTGGTCACCTTGAGCGGCAGCTCGTGACATCGACGGGCGCTTGACTTCAGCCCATTCGTGTCCATTACGCTCTCTGCAGTGCTGTCATCTGCCACTCGGTCTGTAAAGTCGCTCGTACATTGGCTGTCCCAAGGCAGGCAACTCTTGCTTGAACCAGCTGGAGCTAGGCTACTGCTCGATTCAGTACGCTTTTGCTGATTTCATCTGTGCCAGGTGACCACATTGAAAATTGACCACCACATGTCATGACTATGTCGAGTCTCTTGAGCCAGCGCATGTCACATGGGCGGGCTACCGTCCCGAGTCCCAGTCCATGACCCGGCTTACATCAGGTGTTTGCAGGTGCCTGTGCCAACCTGGCTCGTCACGGAAGGAGCAATCCGATCGCCAGCCCAGAAGAGGCCTGCGCGCCATTTCATACGGCGAACGCCATGCAAGCCAATTTAAGTCCCAGGGGCTAAACATCGTTGCGCATGCCAGTCTGTCGTAGTTTGAAGGCCATGACATAGAAGGCAATGGATCTCCGTTTTCTTGGTGTAGAAAAGCAGCCCCCGATGTGTGAAGAGCAGGGCCTATATGGAAGCCGGCAGCCTGCAGCAAGCAGTCGGGCTGATGCAAGGCACGACAGACTTCGGCTCAGGTTTGCTTTGGGAATCTACTGCCTCCAGAGTCCAGCCCGGAGCACCATCCCCACCTGTCCACCTCGACCAACAGTCTTGATGAGGATCAATAACAATCCAAAATCCATAATCCGCCGCTCGCTCACAAACCCTCGCAATGAACTGAAGGTATTCACCATCGTATATGCCCGGTCCAGCATGCTCCACAGCTTCCCAGGTAACGAGCAACCTCAGCAAATTAAACCCCCAATCGGTCAAGCGCTGCAGATGCATGTCCAAGTCCTCAAGGGAACACGGGCGGCCAACGAAGCTTACCTCGCGATGCTCATAGAATTGTGGTCCTCTAATATGTGTAGCACCATTCGGTGTCAGGGGTACCTTTGACAACCCTGAAAAGTTGATGCCCTTCGGTATGACGATGCGGCCGTTGTCGTCCGCAAAGTGGCTTCCCTCAATTCTCAAGCGGCCGGAAGATGGCAATGGCGCCCTCTCAACAACAGGCTGCGCCGAGCCGAACCGTTCGGACCTTCTTCGCCTGCGAAGATCCGCTCTTCCGCAGAGTGAAGCTGCAGCAGCACAAGCGACTCCAGCATGAGAGCAAATGGGCTTGATGTAGGAGACTCGCGGCCCACCCCGTCGAACGCCCACTGGCTGAGGACTCGAGGCGGAGCATGAAGTCCATGATGATGTTGCCAGTTGAAGCATTCGTCGGGACAAGGTAACGATCGAAACACGACCCTGAGCCACTTCTTGTCTGACAACAGTGACGGGTCCGCGCTCATGCAGTGGCGAGGATTGATACACCGCCGACAATTGGCAAGACCTTTTTTCTTAAAGCCGTCTTTGCAGCGGCTAGTATGAACCAGCCGAAATCAAGCTCTCTGCAGCTCAAGCCTGAAATTCTCGATGGACTTTGCCTCTCGAGCCTGACGACCTTCGAGCACATCCTGCGCCATGCCTGGACTGCGCACGGAGTGCAGTTTCATACGGGTCACTTGCCCGAGGTCGGCACCGTCGTTCGGCACTTCTCTATATTGCAGACCTTGTTGGATGCGGCTGGGCTAAGCCAGGCTGCTAGAGCTCCCCAATCCAGCTGGCTTTCGTTTCAATAATCTATTACGACTGGGTGTGAACATGTCAGAAGAGAGCATGTACCGAGCCGCCTGGACGTATTACCACGAACAGCTTTAGCAGAGGGGCTCTTGATCCTCAAAAGTTCATGAGGATTCTTCGCGACGGTACTTGCTTTGAAGGTTGTCTCCCATCTATGTCCCTTTGTGAAGTCAGCACGCCCTGGATTCTTTCACGCCCGTCCGCGGCTGACGCGCTCGTTTGTCCCTCGTTTGTCTTGTAGTTGTGTGCCCTGGTGGATTTGTCCTCCATGGGTCTCCCAGTTATGTCCCGTGATAAAGTGTGTAGACCCTGGATGCTGTAACGCCCCTGATGCTGGTGGAGTCATGTGTCTTTCGTTTGTCTTACAGCTGCGTCCCTTTGTGAAGTTCACAGGTCCGTTGTCTCCGTTTATCAAGTGAGGTAGTGCTCAAAAGGTTGTCTCCCACCGGGTTGTGTCCAAGGCCCTGGATGCTCCAACGCCCATCTGGAGATGGTAGGTTCATTTGTCTCCCTGCTGTCTCTCCCTGTGTGAATTGAACACGCTCGGGCTGCTCTAAAGCCCATCTTGGAGTGGTCTCATCTGTTTCTATTCGTCTCACGGCACCCTTTGTTAAGTGTCGCGAGGCAATGCTCGATTGTCTCCCAGTTTTGTCCCCTTGCGATATGAGCTGGCCCTGGATGCTCTGACGCCCGGCAGGGACTGATGGCTTCAATGATACCCCATTTGCGTCCCAGTTGTGTCCCTCTGTGAAACGGGCAGCAGGCCCTGAATGCTCTAATGTAGGCGTAACAGCTTAAAGATTGGTGACAATGAAAACATTCCCTGAGTCGCAACTGGACTTTAGATTGCGGACAAACTCCAAGCCAGAATGGGCCCAACAATTGATATCGGGGCTCGGATCATAACCGGAAAAGGTGTGACAATTAAACTACTAGGCTCTGAAATCCTAAAAAATACCGGACCGGTCGAGTACAAGCTTAAACCCAGGTTGCAAAATGCAGCTCTTCAGACATCTCACTGAACTACCAGCTCGCAGAGTGCAGTTCCAGACACGTGCTGCAGGCTTTGGCGAGAAGCCAGGGACACCGGATTCGAGCAACTGCAGCAGCTAAACTTGAGGCCTCTGCCTGATTGGAACCCCTGTATGAACCGAGCCATTCTACAAAGCCAGCAAGGGAATCCCTCAGGAACGTCCCCACTGCTGTTACTGTAACTACTTCTTCTACTACTTCTTCTACTACTACTACTACTACTACACCTACACGGCCAGAAATTCATCAACGCGACTCGACGACCCCAGACCTCACCCAAGCCCCGCCGACAAAACGACTTCAGAGGAGGGGGAGGGCGGGGGTGTGTTCATGCGGCCCAAACATTACTGCTCGTCTGGGACTCGTTGAACCATTTGTCTTTCATTTGTGTCACAGTTTTGCCTCTTTGTAGGAATGAGAGTTCATCTTGTTTTTATCATCGACCGCTTGGGACTGGTGCATTGATTTGTCTCCCAGTTCTGTGCCTTTGTGTTGGTGAATTGAGCAGGCCCTGAATGCCGTAACGCTCGTGTGGGGCTGTGTATTCACTTGCCTCCCTTCGATCTTCCAGCCGGATCCCTTTCTTAGATCAACAAACCCTCACTACTCTCACGACCGTCTTGGATGTGTTGTCCACTTCCGTGTCCGTTTGCGAAGTGAGCAAACCCTGTGGCTGCTGTAGCGCCCGTCTGGACTGGTGGATTCGTCTGCTTCCTATTTCGTGACCACCTGCATCCGTGATTCGTAATATGCACTTGCATGCCGCGACACTCGTCATTCATCTGTCTACTTGTTGCATTAGCCCGTTCAAAGACCCAACAGCAGAGCTTCCAGGAAAATCAGGAGTCGAAATTGGGAACCGGGAAAGGACTCACATGTAAACTAATCGCAAAGAAACAAGGCCCACATGAACCGAGTGGGCAGGAATCAACTGCCAAGAACCGAACCGTGGAGTCCATGGACTCAAAGGCACTAACTTAAAACGAAAAAAAACAAGTGAAACGCATGTTTTCTGCGATTGAATTTAGTTCTTTTGTTGGCGCTTCATTGTCCCTTGCATTCCCTTGTTCTTTTGTTGGCGCTTCATTGTCCCTTGCATTCCCTTGTTTTATGAAAATTACAAAAGAAGCACCACAGAGACACAACCCCAAATACAGGAAACATATAGTGGTAAAAAATATAACTAGGATTCACCTATCTAGGTTATAATGGTTCAAAAATCTCATAGTTGTAATTGGGTTACTGGTGGTGGTGAGTCGGAGGGCAAATGACAAAGACCTAATTTGATAAGGAAAAACAAAGAACAAAAAGACGCGTGTTTTCCTTTGTCAAAATTGTGTTTTTCCCTGTTGTGTTTTCCTTCATCGTTCGTTCACTAATTTCGTGCTTTTATTTCATTACATTACAAATTCGTGAAGCGAACGGAACGAAATAAACAACACAGCCCATGATTGATGAGTGCCGGTGTGGTGAATGAGAGATGAGTTCATGAAGGGTTACAAAAGACCTAGTTCCTACAACGCAAGAATGAAGCTTAGAAAATTTTGGGTCTTTTGCGCCCCAAAATGCGAAATTAACCAGAATGGAAGCCAAAAAAGCATGCGTTCCTTGTCTCTTTATTCGTTTCACTAGTTTCAATTGCCGTTTTGTCCTGGGTAGTTTTTGTGGTCTTCTTGGTAGGAGTACTGTCAAAGGAGAAAAAGACATGGAAAAATACCCAGATTTCATTAATTTAAACGTAAAGAAGTGTAACGTACGCATGGTTTAACCCCCAAATTTTGAAATTAGGGTCTTTTTACTTGGGGATCGCATGCCAGATGCGTTCTGTTTCTTTCGTTTAATTAGCTCTTTTACAACGGAATAAAAGGGAAGCGTGAAAAGAGCGTAATAAAATGAAAGAGAGAAATGTGAATGTAACGGAGAAGGAGGAACGAGTGAAGCATGCGGTGAACAAGGACAAACAAAGAAAACAAAAGAACTAATTTAATATAATGAAACCATGCGTTCACTTCTTTGCCTTATATTTTATTAATTAAATTAAGTCTTTTGTGCCTTTATTGCCTTTCATTTAATTTAATCACGCACTCATTCCTCGTTTGTATTAAATTAAATAGAGGAAAACAAAGAGCATCTTTTGCCTTTGATTTTTACCTACCAAGAAGATCGGTTTCGAAACTCTCTATCAAGATTTCATATCTCGAGATATATCGTGAAATATCTATTGACGAAATATGAATTTTCAAATTCAAGATCAATGATTGAATTATTTTCTATCGAATTAAATCTAGAATTCAAGGAATCCAGCATCATATATTCAATAATTAAATATTTCTGCTTTATAGAATGAATATAATATTTATGAATTCCAAGTTAAAAAGAAATTTGAAATTCTTATTATATATATTGTTCTTCAATAATTTATCTATTTAATATCATTTATATTGATCTATTTTAGATTCGATCTTATCATTCTAGAAATCTTATAAAATAGTAATCATAATATATTCATTAATTTTCGAAATATAATTTCATATTATAATCTAGATATATAATCTAGATAACCTTGGAAATTATATATTAATTATTCATCTTTATATCAATTTTTTATTTCTGATAATTTTATTCAATCAAGATTATATTGATCATAGTATATCGATCCGAAAAATCGTCGCTCAAAATATTATTCACTTACAATTCTATCCAAGATCCCTTTCCATCCTAGATGCCTCCAGAAGTCCTCCACCCGGAATAATTTGAATAATTTAATCTCACTCAGCATGATTATTCCTCCGCTAGTCAGGCTAGAGAATTCCTCATCTCCTATATTCCGCATATTCTATTCAATATCTCTAATGGATGCGACGAAATTTTATTATCGGTCATATTCTAGGAAAGATTCATCAGATTATTTCTATTTCGATTTTTTTTTTCAAAAAATATCAATCTATTTCTCTCAAAGATTCTTCTAGAAGTCCTTCATCCGGACCAATTATAATATATTAATATCATTCAGATAAAGATTTTTTTCCACTGCTCCGACTAAGATATTCTTCATTTCTTATTCTATATCTATGAAATATTACTGAGATATTAAATATATCTATTCAGAAGTCGTCAAGGATATTTTCAGCCATATCTATGATCCTTGAAATAAATATCTCCTGGAAGATAACGTATATTTTGGCGGTCAGAATCCAGCCCGATTATATATAGGATTTATAAGATATATGCCAAGATCTTGTTATTCTGATTATATGCTGGTCATTTCAAGACCGACGAATTCTGCTGTACTATCCCAAAATCATATTGTGCCGGTCCAAAAATACGTCGCTAAATCCCTGTCCAAGGCCGTTTTCCCTCATAGGTTCCTCCAGAAATCCTCCACCCGGATCAAAAATAGCATTATAATATCATTCAGAAGTGATAATTCCTCCATTAGCCAGGTTAGGAAATTCTTCGCCTCTTGAATTCCGTATATTCCATTTAGTATATCTAGTGATTACAACGAAATTTTATTATTCGGTATGCTCCAGTAGAAGACTAAATATTCTATAGTTATGGACCTCTCGTATTATATAGAGTATTGAGATATTAAATATATCTGCTCAGAAATTATCAAAGGTTTCTTAAACTATGTCCGTAGACCTTAAAATGATTACTTCCTTTTAGCAAAAATTCGAACTATAAATATAAATCTTATAGAATAAAGGAACTCCACAAAATATCGTTTTCTTTATGCAAGCTAATGGAATAATTTCTACCATATTTTCAAATTCTAATATTTTTTAATTCCAGAAGAAATTCCAAGATTCACTTATAATAATAATCTCAGGAGAAGAGAATAGGGATGAGAATCTACATGCTCAATGAAATTTATATAAAAATTCTTTGAATTTTATTTCTTATTAAATTCATTCAATATATTTAATTATAGAATTTAATCATATTATAAGAATCTAATATTCAAATAAATAAAAATAATTATATTTGCATAATCTTGAAATTCTTAATTTTTTTCGAAAAGTTGTTATTCTTATAATAAC
>CAJNDV010000359.1:19134-30936 GCA_905221635.1 Symbiodinium sp. CCMP2456
AAAGGGAAGCGTGAAAAGAGCGTAATGACATGAAAGAAAGAAAAGTGAACGCCACGAAAGCATGCGGTGAAACAAGGACAACAATAACTAATTCGTGTTTTCATGTTAGTTTAATTCACGCGCTCGTTTGTAAACGCACGAATTCGGGCTTGCTCGCTCACTTTGTTCGCCACTTTCAGGATCCTGTACACCGAGGATTTAGTGGCATCTTGACAAGACAAATCTGTCTAACAGGTGGTTCCTGTTTTCCTTTGTTCAAAAAACCACGCGTTCTTTGTGTTTTGTATGAACAAAGGGAAAAACAGGAAACAACCAGGAGAGATAGAATGCTTCTTGGATGGTTTGTTCCTTGACAGTCAATGGTCAAAAATTCTTGGGTGCTGAGTTTAATTAATTCAATTAATCACGCATTACACGCCTTTTCATCTGTATTACTTGAAGTAAATTAAATTCACCACGGAACCCATGCCTGGCGGTGAGGTTAGAAGANNCGAGTACACGGTCAACCTTGTCCCTGATTTCGTTCGTGGCTGTGATGAGGTACAAGGGTAAAAGCACGCATGCCTTTGTCTTTTAATTTTCAATTCAACACAGACCACTCTCTTCATGTCTTATGTAGGCTAGGTGTAAACGAGAGTCTTCTGTGGGATGTATGTTGTAGGTGATATTGACAGTAGACGCAGAATACCAATATAAGATGTAATGATGTGATGCAACGTCAGTTGTAAGAACATAAGAAAGAAATAATGGCAAAATCTTGGGCTCGTGGTTGAATTAAATGTAAAAAACACGCGCTTCACTTTGTTTCACTTGCTTCTTTACATTCAATTCAAACACTCACTGACCTTTTCATTTGACCCTACATTCGTTCCACTGCGGCTGAGCGGTCAATAACAAAGGGAATGAATGTACTGGGGATCGAGAGTGGTATCGTATGAGCCGAATTTAATGGCAGTTGACTGCCGGTTCAGTTGTCATTAGACGCATGAAAGCAAAAGAAAACAATGAGCCACCATTTCGTTCCTATTGTGTGGTCTGGTTAATTCAATTAAAATAAAAAACAACGCGTGCACTCGTTTCTCTTTCGTTTACTCTTGTTTATGTTGATGAAAAACCACACAACAAAAAACACTTCATATTATTGTAATCCTGCTCATCTTGGTCGTACACGCATTCCCTGTTTCCCTTTATTCGTTCACACATTATAGAGTTCCTGCTATCGAAATAGAGCCGTTTCAAACACTTGTACATGTAATGGTAGGATCTTGAAGGTTGGGTGTGTGTTGTTCGTGGCTTGTTTAACTGAAACAAAACAATGGAAAGTAATCGAAGCGTGGTTATTTGTTTTAAACAAAGCACACGCCGCAACACACATCTTCCACAATCTATTATTTCGCTCGTGTTTCGTTCATTCGGCTTATTAATTTCGTGCTTACACTTCGCCCCATTACAAATTTAATTAGCGAAAGAGAACCAGGAACGGTAGATTCTGGAAGAAGAAATCATTTGGCGTGTGTTTCATGAAAGAAAAACAAAGCATGCATTCATTGTGTTCCTTTATCAATTTGTGGCATTTAAATGCAACACACGAGTTCCGCTCACGCTACAGTTAATTATTAAAGGTGTTCTGCTACTGTGTGGTGAGGATATGAGGTGAGCTGGAATGTAACGCGTGCTTTCGTCCTTTTGTTCGTTATTTTGTCCAATCTTAATGTAGTAAAACACGCATCCACTTCGTTCTTTTGTTTTTACTAAATCGTGTGGTGAACCCGTTGTTGAGTGAACGGCGAAACGATCGGCAAACGCAGTGCGTGTAATGAATGAAGAAAATTCAACAACAGAACCACAACACAAAAGAATCAAGCCAGGCGGTAACAAAAAGAAACAAACAAAGCTTGCGTCTTTTCTTTTTCGTTACCTTCGTTTCGTTACATTATATTGGCCTTTTGTTCCTTCCTTTGTTGCATGAGTCTTTTGCTTCTGTATAAGGAAGTGAAATCACTGTACCCAAAGCATGAAAGAAACAAAAGGCGAAAGCCAAAAGCGACAATTATTTTGCTTTCATTACCTTTCTTTTCAATCAAACAAAGCACAGAAAAGAACCACACATCCAGGAGAGTTGTGTTCCCTGGTCTTAATTCTCTAGCTATAGTTGGGTGACTGATGAGGAACGAACGGTAAATAAGCCACGTGTCTTGCTTCTTTTGCATTCTTATCTTCGTTCACTTGTAATGTAGCGCAGAGCGAGAACGGAAGCACGAAATAAACGGAATGAAAGCAAACTATGACAGAAATGTGCGGCTTCTTCCGTTCCTGTTTTGTTTGCTTTTGTTTAATTCAATCACGCACTCGTTCTTTCATGACTTGTTTATGTTGAATGAAACAAAAGGCTAAGCAAAACACTCTTTTCATCCTAATTTCCTCTTTGTCCTTGACCCTTGTTCCAATTAAAGAAGTGGTAAGGGAAAAACGTAAGCAAAGGATGCACGCTCTTCTCGTTTGAGCTACAAAAGACAACTAAAAGGGCAAAAAATGTGAACACGCACTGGCGTTTGTTTCATTATTTTGAATCAGTTATTTTGTATTAACCTCTGTCATGTTACCTTCAAGTCGCGCTTTGTTTTCGTGTGGTTTCTTTGCTGTAATTAAATCAACAAGTAAAGTAGTGAAGCAGATGCACGGTTTTAGTTTAAGTAAAAATAACGTACGACACAAAAACCAGAAAAAACATAAAGAATAAATATATTGAAGAGAAGCGAAAGCATGCTTTCTTTCTTTCTTTTTACTTGGTGGTTTTCGTGCTTCCATTGCATAAGTCCCAAACAAAAGGTAAAATTAAGGACAACTTAAGGTGTCGTGAGATTGGTGGTGTACGAAAAGAAAAGTAAAGGTTAATGCGCATGCACAAGGACCAAGTGTAATAAAGTGAAACGGTAAGGAACGCACGCGTTTTTCATAAATGTAATTTGACCTTTTGGCTTACTTGTTTTCTCGTTTGTCTTCTTTCACGCATTCGTTTCACGACTTTGTAAAGAAGCAAACAGAGAAAACAGGGTTGAACAAGGCAGTGATGAATGAGCGGTTTGCCTTTGTTTCCTTGAGACACCATCCTTGCGATCATTCCACCAGCTAACAAAATACAACCATGAGGTCATTAGGACACAGTAACCACCTAGGTCAACAATAGATTCACGGGCTTGTGGTCTTTTCCTTTTTCTTTTGTTTCTGTTGCGTTTAATGTAATAAGACACAAGTGAGTGAAATAAGTGGAAGGAATGCGTGGTCGAATTAAAGGCAACAAAACAACAAGAAACTGAAAAGGGCGAAAGACCCAATTAAAAAGGGCAAACACGCACTACATTTTACGCTTGGTTTTGCCTTTTGAATTGGCGCTTTTGGTTGGTTCGGTTCCTTTATCATGTTACACACATTACACTCATAGGGCGAGGGGAAAAAGGTGAAATGAAGTAAACCAAGATAAACTAAAAGAGTGAAGTGCATGCTTTGTTCTGAGTCATTTTCTCTCTTGTTGGGCTTGCTTTTTTAATTTAACTTACAATAATCACTTTTGAGCTCCTTCATTGATTTAAACCTCCTCTTATAGTTTGTCCTGTGCGGAAAATGAGGAACGGACCAGAAAAGAGCCTAAAAATTCATAGAATGAGAGAACGCATGGTTTTACTAAAGTCAAAACGGCTCTTTGGTTCGTGGTTGTACATGTCCGAATTTGTCCGTCTTTCATGCTCCGTCATTTCCGGAAAGTTCCGTCATTCATATTTCATCTTTTCCGGATTATTCCGTCGTCCTCCCGTTTTGGCCGGCCGGGAGGAGTGTGATCCAGGCCTGTTTTCTTTAGAGACTGAACCCCACAGTTTTTGCTGTTGGAAATAATTCCATTTTGATTCCGTTTCGTTTCCCAGTCCATCATTTCCGGATATTGATTTTTTATGTTCCGTCATTTCCAGAAATTCCGTCATTCACATTTGTGCATTTCCGAATATTTCCGTCTTGCTTCCATTTCGCTTCCCAATCCATCATTTCCGTATATTCGATCACTTCCGGAAACATGTCCGAAGGTTTTTGATTTTTATGCTCCGTCATTTTTGGCAATTTCCGTCATTCATAGTTCATCATTTCCGGGTTATTCACATTCGTGCATTTCCGAATAATTCCGTCTTGCTTCCATTTCGCTTCCCAGTCCATCATTTCTGCATGTTTTCTGTTTTTTATGTTCCGACATATCCGTCCGTCATATTTCATGGATTCCGGTTCATTTCCGGATTATTCCGTCGTCCTCCCGTTTTGGCCGTCCGGGGGCAGTTTGATCCAGGCCTGTTTTCTTTGGAAACTGAAAAACCCAACAGTACATGCCAATGCTGCTGGGAATTTGCCTCTGGCGGCAAACATTTCGCCATGTCAGGAAAACCATTTGGTCCTCCAGTTCGTTCAGAGCATTGCCCTCCGGGGCCGGAGGTGTTGGTAAATATAGTGTTTTTCTCCGATGCTCAATTCCGTCAGGCTTTATATGTTCTGCAGTGCATAAAGCGACATTATTGAGCATCGTCAAGCTTGAAATGCGTTTGCAAAGGTGTCGCCATCTCGGAAAAAGCAATTCGGTCCTCCATGCTCCAGTGCCAGAGGTGCTGGTTACGGTACTGAGCACTGTCCAGCTTGACATGGATTGGCAAATGTTTCGCCATCACGCCTCGCTCCTTGTTGAAAGCGATGTCTCCCTCACAGCCCATGCAAAAAAAGGTTTTGCTATCAGTGCTCCTCAATCGCTGTATATCGCTGTTCGGGGTGGAGGCTGGCACAATGTGCTGCTTTTGCTGGCAGCGACGCGTGGCCGACGACATGCATGTCTTTCGTTGCTTCTCGCTGCGACCACGGGGCTGTAGTGCTTGCTGGGAAGTGGGCCTAGGCCGAACACCTTCACTGCAGGAACAAACTTGGGCAAGCGCACAGTTGACCTCGAGCCTTGTCGAAAATCGCCCGGATTCGGGGCATGTGAAACTGGTTGCTGATGATTGTCAGTCTAGCACAAGCATACTCGGCCCTCCTGCATTGCGTCTACAGCTCCTTGCCTTCTCCAGCCGGCGATGTCTGTGTGAGTTGTCCTCCGTTTTGGCCAGGGTTTGAGAAGAGCTGAGCATGTGCAAGCAAGCGAAAGAGCACTCTTGCCGTGCAATTTGGATCCTCAGCATGTAAGCATTTCCAATCCTCAGCCACAGCTAGGCTGGGAGACACACGCCCATAGGATGGCAAGTGCAGCAGCTGCAGCCATTTGCGAAGGCTCGGGCGTGTCTAACGACCAGCTCTCCTCAAATACGTCCTGACGCTTAGGCAGCACGCTTAGAGGCTGCTCGATTGTAGTTTTCCGTGCTTTAAGCCGAGCCGGGCTTTCCCGGGCCCCTGACGTCTAAAGACTGGGACAGGTCGTGTCATTACCTTACGAAAACTTTCTGCGAGGGTCTCGGACGGAGGATTCTGTTATAGGTTTTGCAACACATGTCGACACATCATTGTGCTTTCAGGCATTCTAGTCACTATAGTGACCTGGAACGGCAGAGGCCGCGCACCAAACTTCCGTACAGGGTGGAAGAACAGGCAGGGACTGGATTGAATTCCTGTCCTGCGGGGGAACGTTGAAGTCTCGTATCAAGCATCGTGCATTTGCCTGGCAGTATCTGCATGCAGCTTGCAGATTATGCAACAGCAGCATGTCCTAGCTGTACAGCGGTTCGGCTCGACAAAGGAGGCGCCTCGGCTTCCAACACCTGGAAACCGGAGTGCGGATCATGTGGCATTGGCCTCAGGTGACATCACATCGAAGACAATGAACTGTTTTGTCGAGTTCATTCCCGGCAGGTGCTCAACTGAAGGCAAGACTTATGTGGGGTGCCAGCTGACAACATCATCACCTCGGTGCTCGGTGCTGTTCCCAATTCGGCTCGTTTGCCTCAGTACAGCCGGGAGAGAATGGGCACCTGACAGCAGCCCGCTGACCGGATCTCACATAGGCGAAGTACAGGCTGGCGGCCTGTCCGAAAGGAGGGGCATATGAGGAGGGTGTCCCGTAATTAGAGTGTCTGAGGCCTCTTGCAGTCGCCGGCGAACCTGCACGGAAGTGCGAGCACAGACTTCGAGAAGCTCATTTCATGCGGAGCACCCACAGAGGTGGACTGCCCTCGGCAGTCAGGCCCCCGCCGGGCACCACCACCTGACATGCCGGTTTGTCGGCTTTCTCTGGCGCAGTGTCACAGAAACATGGCGGTTCAACAAGATGCGGGGAGGCATCCTCGGCCTTTTCCTGATCTAGTGCTGGTATCATCACAGTTCCCACACTCTGAAACTTAAGACGAAGTGTCCAAACTTGGAAACCGGGCTCCGACGTCCGAAATCATCTTCAGAAGCAGAATCAGTGCACCACCAATGCTCCCATAAAGAAGCGGCCATTTCATCCTGCGGTCCCAGATGACGATGTGAGTCTCACCGATCCACGTGTCTACTGTAAGATGCCTAGTCGCGAAAGTCACGACCTGCTTGTAGGCCTGGGTACAGCGGCTCAAGGCTGCAGGGCTCTCGTCTCTCCCCCTCTCAGAGTCTCAGGCCCGTGCAGGATCCATTCAGCCAGGACTCGAAATTTTCGAGGCTCCGGGTTCTCCATATGATCAGTCCTATGTGTCTTCAATTACCTCGCAGGTTCATCTGGCTGGTGGCTTGGGACGGAGTTCTAGGGCTTCAACATGTTGAGTGTGAAGCGTTTGCTGAGTGGCTGTGTTGAGATACGTGGATATATTCTTAGGTTTGTGTTGTCTTGTGTCTTGTGTGCAGCTGCGCACGGCCAGGCCACGCTCCCAGAATTGAGCGTCGCAACGTGCATTTGCCCGGTCTGCTTTACAAGCAGCGGAAGCAGCGGAGTCGATTTTCCTAGGCCACTCGGTCTGGCAAACCAGCGTCAAAGAGGCCGCTTAAAGATGGATCAATGGGACCTGGGAGCAAAATGCACATCCATCAGGACAAACTACAAAACAGCTATAACTTGCAGTCGACCAAGAAACATGCCATACCTTCCACCACACTGGACAGGAGCCAATCAAGCTACAAATCTGCCAGGTCATGGATATGCGGGCGGACCCGGCAGCTACGAAGCCTCAAAGGCTAGGCACAAGAGAACTTGAGCTTGAGCGAGAAGCGCTCTCTGCAAAATTCAGCACAAATTACCGGAAGCTCCAAACAATCAAAGAAAAAAGCGCAGGCTTCATGATGTCGGCTTGGACAGTGTCTGGACGGCCAATCACCTTGGTTTTGCGGTAAGCTTCAAAGGCTCAACACAGCAAACCTTATCTTGGCATGGCATGCATTGCTGTGTCTCAATCGCGGACGCGTCACTTGCAAAAAGGCCTCCGCCCAGAGATGCCCACGACTCAAGCACCGGCCATGGATAGGAAAGCATAATTCGCTTTGTCCTTATGGTTAAGCTGGGCTGAAGCTATCAATGGGATAGCTGCCTTGTTTTTCTAGTTTTCCTATTACAGGGCGGCACAAACAGCCATGCGACGGGTGGAACCGAAGGCCCAGCGCCATGCGCTCAGAGGCTGCGGCTGGCATCGGCAGCTCCGATCTTTGCAGTCGTGGCTTTGCCACCGCGAAAACAAAAAGGAGACAGTCAGCTTCATTTATGGAAAGCGAGGCATTCGAACGCATATAGCACCTGGCAAAGCCAGGACCGTCTCCAACACATTACAGCAGCAAGGCGATGGTACGGAAGACACTTGTGTGGTTCACTGAGTCCGGGACAAAACTGCATGCTCTGCGCAAGCCGCTAGGCGTACGACTCCTTCGGGTTGGCCTTGAGGACCTCCTCCTTCGGATAGATTTCATTTGCAATCAGACTTGCTTTTTTGACTGATGCATCGGAGTATGAAGCACGGGCAACCTCAGCATTTTTTTGCACTTGGGGCTTGCGATCTCATCCCAAGCGCCAAGGCCGGATTGACCGATGTCAGTCTGCGCTTGGAGTGCTTCCTCGATGGCCTGCAGTCCGAACGGCAAGAGCACCCAAAACTATGAACACTCCGACCGTCTGCAAGCATATCAAGCTTGCCTGCTGAAGTCGAAAACCGAAATCACCAGAGTATCTGCCATATTGACAAAGATGAGAAATAATGGTGGCCAACTGCACTGGAAGACCTCTGAGCTCGTTCGCTGTTCTCCCGCAAAGCTTCTTGATGAGCTTCGTAGTGGCCTGTGCAGGCTCAGTTGGATTGCGGTTCGTCAGAGATGCTCGCTCAAGCTACAGTAGTCAAAAGCATTTGTCAGAGATGCCTGGGCAAAGTTGGCTGCAAATTGACAGGACCTGACGCATCGGGAGCGACTCTCTGCAGCTCGTAGGTGACTTCAAGACTTGGCCGAGCGAATTGCACCTCGTCGATTTCTGTGCTCTGGAGGACGACCATGCCTGCCTGACTGGAGATCTTCAGGTGGCTGCTCCACAGATGCAAGTGAGGAACATTCACCCAAGCTGCAACATCGAAGAAGTCGCCGATGTTCGGACCTCTGCATGAGACTGTGCAGCGGCTGTGCATCGTATGTCGCGGCAGGTACGCAAAGCATGTTGGGAAGCCGGCAGCCCCAGTAAACGGGCACGGACTGCGTGAGCTGCAATGTCGACCAGGGCAAGCACAGGGTGACGGGCAAGCGGATGGCTTTTTGCAGCGTCCGAGCGGCCAAGGCATCCAGAAGCTTCTCAGAAAAGTAGTTCTCATGCCTGGAGTTCTCGATGACCTGGCCAAACAAAGGGAAACACATCATGCCTGAGTCATTGTAAACCTTCTAGAGAAGCCTTTCTCCAAGTGAAACATGAAGAAGGACGTGGAAGGACTGCCTGATAATTGTACGACCATCTTACCCTGGCACTTGCTTCGCTACTTGCAAAGCACTTCACAACCCATGATTGCATTGCTGTGGTCGTGTACCCCCTTCCCTGTCTAACTGTGTGGCACCAGCACGAACTGGTTGAAGAACTGGAGGTTGCGCTCATCACGACTTATGCCTCCTCCCTGGAGGAACTGGAGCGGCACCTCGCAGGTGACGGGTTAAAGTGTCTGCTGTGGCCAGCACAACGTTTCGCACGCTGTCTTCTCCTTCCAAATCATGCTTTCGTCATCCTTTGACGTGATTCCCCTGCTTGCCGTGCCTCGCACACACTTTGGAGTTGCTCCCGAGCCTTCGAAAGTCACCGAAAGCAGAATCGGAAATCCGGAAAAACCGGTCGACGAGCCTCCCAGATCCGGTGACGCAAACGGTGTCCGGCCATTTGGCTTTTGCTTCCTGAAGAGCAGCACCACAAGGAGCGGGAGCTGGGGTGCGAGCCGCGGGCCTCGGAGAAATCCCAGGCCAGGCTTCTTCGAAAGAAACCGAGGCCACTCTGCCTTCACGGAACTTCCCGATTCAACTTCTTGCCCTTCCTCCTTGACTCTCGAGGCCAAGGATGCGGCTGCCAGGAGCCAGGGAGTAGCAGGCACGAAGAAGCGGGACTGCTGGAGTTCCTGAGCCACCAGACATCACCAGACTGCAAGGGACAGCCAAGCGATCTTCAGCCCGTGGCAAGATGCTGCTGTTGCCAAGTCAGGACCAGGTCAAATCCCTGTCCAGGTCTAGACACTTGAGCTCGGATCTCGGAGAGTCTGAACACATCGCAGCCTCTAACTGCAACTGCTTGACATCAGGCGGCTCCTGCACGATGAGAACCTGCCGACGAATCACGGTTTTGCTCTCACACGCTTTTACTTGCCTCCCTTAAGCATCTGAGCAGGACAACCTGCACTACGGCGATTCACGCGCAGCTCAGCAGGGGCAGCGGAGTCAGTCGCAGAGATGCTAACGACGCAGGCGAACTCCTCCGTGTTCACTTGGACAGTGTTCTCGCAGAGCACCGGCACGCTCTTTCGGGGGTCGGTTTGTCATGACAGGCCACTGCTACTCCAGCTGCGGGTCCAAAGACGATGCTCGCTTCAGGACATCTCCAGTGCTAAAGTCAAAATCGTCTTCTGCAAGCTGCATGTGTGCAGCAGCTTGAATCAGAACCAATGCCAAAGCATCAGCCAAGTCACCCATGGATTCCTTTGAATCCTGCTCCGCGGCTTTTGCGACCTTTTCGCTTGCCCGAACCAGGCCTCGTGCTAACTCTGCGTGCGTCAGGTCGTCCCAAGACTCCCCCAACTTGATGCGTCGTCCTGCCATCCTGTCACGGAGATCTGTGAAGGACCCACCGCTGCTGGCTGGCACGAACAAGGATGTAGTTATGCCAATGCTCTTGCTGCGGTCGATGTTCTGCAGAGGTAACCACTCCACTTGAGCAGTTCCTTGAACGCCGGCCGAATGGACCAGGGCTACCTCATGCTCTGCCTCGTAGGTGCTCATAAGGACAAGCTTTAGAGCATTGGCCGAGATCTGATCATCTACCTGAGAAATCAACAGTGGAGTGCTGCATTCGAAAGGGAGGGACTGGAAGCCAGTGAGCTCGTAAGCATCTCCCACAGCCAGTCTTGGAAGCATATCCACACCCAGGGCGGCCAGTGAAGGTTCCACGAAGCTAACACCGGGCAGTACTTCGACTCTCACACCTTCATCGGCACTTCGTTGTCGAATCATCTTCGTAGTTGTTTCGCCCACGCACGGATCGCCGGGCACTGCATAGACAACTTCACCGTGCTTTTTTGCTAGCTCCAAGATCGTGTCCGAAATGTTGCTGTACAACCCCTCGAAAGTGTCAGCTTCCTCATAATACTGATCAAAGGTTGTAAGAGTCACAGATGCCGGGAGTGACTCCAGGACTGGATGCTTCGCAAAGCGTGCGTACAAACGCTGACAGTTGCAAAGCTGGCTCCACACGCCTTTCGTCAAGTGCTCCGGGTCTCCGGGGCCGAGGCCAGCAATGATGACTCGCGGCGTTACGCACGCTGGCACTGGCCGGGTAAGTGCGTAACCAAGGCATAGCACTGCCGTGCAGCACTTGTAGTGTCTGCGGGGATTCGCGTGATTGGACGCAGGCATGCCCACGACATGCTTGGGCTTGGGCCATCTTGACTGCGTCAAATCACCAGCTCGTTTGCGCAGCCCATGCCAGGTACCGCACAGCCTGAGCGTGCTCCCAACCAAAGCGCCTTCAGCGTGGACTTTGACTTTGCAGGCCGAAGCCTGAGATCCACGTCCAGCCAAACTTCGGCCTCTCCGCTCGTGAAGCGATTGCTCCCCGTAGCACAAGCCAAACACAGGGCCACTAAGCCAGTGACTGCGCGACTTAGCCGAATGGAAAGGACGCCGCAGTTTGCTAGATCCTTCGCAGCGTCTGTTCAGAGGCTAGTGACACTAGGGAGCAAGCTTGATCGGAGAAGCCGTGCCTCTTGCAGCTGCAGATCCTGCTGTCCCAGATGTCCGGCAAGAACAGATAGAGCTTCACTGGCACATTCAGTGCGCATTTCAAACGCAGTGAGCACTCATGGGAACAAGGAAACATCTACGCTCGAACTTCTGCGCCTGTGAGCGAGGCTCTGATGCACCGTTGCCAACATTGGCCGAAATCACTTTCAGCTCTTAGATGCACGAGCAAACCAACGATAATACCACATTTGGAGATCTGGCTGCTTGAGAGCATCTCCGCATGGAGTGAAGTCATGAACTTCCTGCTGGGTATCGATGTGCTGGACAAGCTGGATCCGGAGCCACATCGACAAAGGCTTCAAAACAAAAACACACACACACATGTATGTATGTATATGCAGTATATATATATATATA
>CAJNDV010000359.1:31396-68738 GCA_905221635.1 Symbiodinium sp. CCMP2456
TATATATATATATATACATACCTGTAGTCTATATCTATATTTCGATCGATCTATCTATCTATCTATCTATCTATCTATCTATATATATATATATATATATATATTTTTTTTTTATTATATGTACGGAGACACAGAAAGGGGTGGGCTGTGCGAGGATCCTCGCGATGGGCCAGCTTGTACTGCAACACAGTCTCCGCTAGGCCGGGCGATAGCCTCGCGAATGCGGCAGATCCTGTTGGATTCTCGCGCCTCTGCAAAGTCTTGCCTGGTAGTGCCTGATCCGAACACTGCCGCCTGTCACTTCGCGTCTTCCAGACTTCCAGCCCTCTGCCCAAAGGCGTGCGGCAAGTGCCTGGTAAGCGAGAACCAGCTTGGCGAGCTGACGGCCGGAGAATCCGTCTGTCCGCTTGGCAACCTCACAGCTGCAACAGAGCTCGGTGGACCCGGTACGAGTAGCCCCGACGCATCGCTTTTCTGCGCTTGCAGCTTCGGGCTGGCTTCGCGCCAGCCGCAGTGCAGCCGGCGCTTCTGTGAAACGGAGATGCTAAGCATGCCTTCTCACTGCCGAATTCCCGGCCCTCTAGGTGCACCCCCCTGAAGCTAAAACAATGCATGGACCGATACCTCACTAGACGGCAGTTGGTTTACACTCAGAGCCGCCGTCAGTCAATACAAGTTCAAGTAGTTCGCCACCAGAAGCAAATCCTCAGCTGCGTGGTGGATCTTGCCATCAGTCGGGCGTTGCCAACATTTGCCAACGACTCTTCCTGACACCAACGGGTCACGAACAAGTGCTCCTGCACAACAGCAGGATTACAAGATAAAACAAAGTCAAGGAAGGTGGCTCTCCTGCCGGGTTATGAACAACAACAAAATGGAAAGAAGCTGCGAGACTCGCTGCCAGAGCACCAGCACGACGTCATCATCGATTGGGAATTCCGGTATTGGCACCTGCCGGGAAGCAAAAAGCCCACACCTCGAAGTAAGTCAGGCCATATCAACCGGCACCTTGGCATCTGTGTACTTGTACTTGAAATACAAATACTCGATGACCTGAGGGAGTGCATCTGAGCTGAGCTCAGGCCAAGTGCATGAGCCCAGCCTTCTCGAGCAACTTGCCGGTGACCTCTTGGGTTACTACCCCAGCTGAACACAGGATTCAGCCACCACACAGTGGCTGAATACAAGATTCAGCTATCGCATAGTGTCATATCGGTACAGCCACCGCAGGGTGACCGAATCTGCTCGCATGGCTTAGAGAGGTGCTTAGTCACCTGTAAACCGACCTAAAGCGACATGCTTCCCGAAGGGTTGGACAAGGTTGGGCAAGACTTATGGGGGTTTTGGGCCAGCCTGCTTTGAGGCGTAAACTTCACAACACAGTTCAGCGCCCGTGGAAAATTCAGCCACCCTGGGGTGTGTTGAGGTGAGCATGCATGCTTTTGATGTATCCTGCTGTGCCCATGCCAATCGCGTCTGTACATGAAGCTTGCCTACGGAGAGCGGCTACGTGCCTTACGAAGCAAAAAACCCAAAACGGAGTAGATGCATTGTGGTGAATGGACAACCCCTTGGAGGCATATCATGCAGTGCTCATCCCAATCGCGTCTGTACATGCGTGTGGAGCTCGGCTACGTGTATTACGAATCAAAACACTCAAAACGGCATAAATGCTTTGGGCTGAGTGAGCAACGAAATGTTTGCACAACATCAACATGCATGGTAAATCTACTGCATTCAGAAAAATCAAGAGCAATCGGACTTGCTGCAACTGACTGCGAGTCGCGTGCAGCTGCTGGTCTCCTCATCTTCATTGGACTTGCTGTAGCTGTCTGCGAGTCATCTGCAGCTGCTGGTCTCCTTTTGTAGTATCTTCTGTTATGCTCGCGCTTCCTCAGCTTCTGTAGATCTTTCGAGCTTCCTCAAGCTGATGATGCGTCATGCTCGATAGCTTGTGCAAAAGGTCGCTGAGCGTTTCCTGTGCCCATGCGTCGTAGTCGTAAATTTCGCACAGCTCGCCTTGCCTGCGGCCTCCGAATGTTGTGTCTTGGTTGTGAGCATCTGGATGGCTCAGTCAATACAAGATTCAGCCACCGCGCGCTGGCTGAATCTGCTCGCATGGCTTAGAGAGGTGTCTTAGTCACCTGTCCGAAAAGTGCTCAAGAAGAATCCAACTTCGGGTCATCTCTAGGAAATTCGGTCACCCCGTGGTGACTGATTCACCGTTAAGAAGGCTGGCGAGGATTGCTGAGATACGGGCTGTTGGCAAGTGAATCTCATTGGTCTGACCTTCTTTGAAGCCCTCCTGGTCCGGACGATCCGGCGCCCCGCTCCGCTAGGCTCCGCTACTCAAAAGCGCACTGTCCAAAGCTGCTACCACACTTGAGAAGACTTCTCCTTTTCGACCATCTTCTTGAAAGTGTCGCACTCGTATGCGATCCGTCTGTCCTTTGGCCAATCTTTGAAGCATCTGCTGGGAAAGACAGATTAACACATATTGACACAGAAGCTAACATGCATGCATACTCCCAGACGGCAATCCCAAATCCCACATGCAGAGTCCAGAAAGAACTCGTGGCCGTCCGCGCTGACCAGTCTCAGAAACCTTGTCTGCAGTTTTACCCACATTCGTTGTAAGCCACACGACAATTGGTCGGACATGATTAACGAACTTCGCATGTTGCGACTTAAGCTGGCAGGGCGCGAAAAGGTCTCCACGGGATCCAGATGTGGATTGTCCATATCAGTGCCCGCCTGCAAGGGAGATACAATGATGTATTTCGACATGGGAACTGTAAGCCATGTGTCAAACCTAGCTTTACAACTTCTCGATCCGGGCGACCATCTTCCCTGCGCCCTGTTTGGAAGAGGGAGGCGTCCTTGAGCCCAAACTGCACCAGTGCAACTCCAGGGCCAAACCACTGACCAAGCTGAGTTGCTTTTGACATGATAGCATGGAGCACACGAAAACAGCCCAAAAGAGCCCAGCTTGGGGCTCTCGTTTGACGTTAGGAGCCAGGCTTGGTCTAAGAAGCTGTCATCCAAGGCTGCATCTACCTGCAGAGAGTCCGAAAGAAAGGTCATATCACGACGACGCCAAGTCTGACGTGAGGCCAGAATTCCATCGGACCTCAATGACTTTACCGCGCTTTGTGGGCGTGTGGATGTGCTCCTGAGTGCTGGGTGCAAGCAAGCAGAGCTGCCGCATGCTTGTGCCCAGTCGGAGCAGGCTGCGCCTCCATGAACATTGCCAGCATCCTCTTGCGCTCCTGGCCCAGGAAGGGCAGAAACACTGTCGCTAAAACCCGAAGCCCAAGAAAGCTCCAAAGACCGTCTGCCTCCAGGCTGGGCAAGGGAAACTCGAAGTTCTCATCCTGGGATCCCAGGAGGCTATGATGCGCCGCTTCATTGATGCTTGTAGAAAAGCTTGCTGGGTCGCATGCGACACGATCGAGCACTGCTCTGTCAAGGATTTCTCGGATATTCGTGGCCAGCACTACGACGAACCTGTCTTGCAGCTGAAGAATCCACTCGTTGCGAACCTTGTAGACACCAGCAGACGACTTGGGTGTGGTGTCAGCAGCACACGTTGCTTCAGCCATCAGCATCTCAGCTTGCTACACTCTGGGAGCAACCGCTTAGACAACCGCATATTGGTGCACACTTACAACACAGCAGCAAATTCCGATAGCCCCAGAAGAGACTTGCCAGTCAGGCTTGTCGCTTTCCGTGCCGGTGTGGTGCAAGAAGGCCGACAGCACGTTCCGAGCCTGCAGACCCCAGTTGGTAATCTGCCCCGTGTGCCGGAGTGAACTACATCTGGGCTTCATCTTCTGCAGCGGAAGCTCGAATGAAATGGCAGTAAGACTTGAAATTTGCCCGGACAGCTGGTGCTGTTTGCTATGAGGTTGGAGAGCCTCCTCGCTCATCGAGCCAGTGTCGGAGCCTCTGCCAGTACGAAGGAAGGCATCGGCCTTCGCCCGAAGACAGGCCGACAGTGACAACGCAGGCTATGCGCAGAGTTGCAGCGGGGCAAACGCTCCTCGTCGATAAAGAGGATGAGTCCTCGCCTGCGGCATAGAACTGTAGGACTTTTGTGCAGATGCACATTTCGCGGACACGGATCTGCAGGCAACTGAACTCCGCCCAGAAGAAAAGCCTTGCCTGGACGAGTTGGCCCAGGAAAAGAGCTTGTTCAGCTCGTGTACCTCGCGTCACCCCCACGTCTGTGGATGATTGTGGATGCACCAGTGCACCAGGCAGCGCCTTTTTCGATGAGATCGGCACCCTGCTTGGGACGTCTACTGCCTTGGCTTCGCATGTCCGGCCTTCGGCCTTGTGCTGGGTTCGGGAAGCTGCGCAGAGTCGGTTTGGGCGGCATCTCACAGTGGTCCCATCTCGTCCCCGTAGGGGATATATTGCCAGGTCCGACGAGTCGATCCGAGGAGCTTCTGGAGTTAGAAGCGGTGGTTGGCGCCACGCGGCCTGAAGCCTGCGTGTGGAGGCTTCGGATCCCGGGCCCTGCGGCTCTCTGGCGGGCTTCGACTGCGGCTGCGAGATTCTTTTCGGCTTGGGCCTGTCTCTGAAGGCTTGGCCTGCAGTCGCTTCAGAGCTGCTGCAGCTCTGTCAGCCTTGGATAGCTGTGACTTATCATTCTTCTTGCGCCCGAAGTCATCATATGCACAGTCTTCCTCGCGCGGAGGCTGTCGGCGCTCGACTTCCTGTCGGTCATTGTAGCCTGCCGCGATTGCAGGATGCAGGATTAGTCGGCTCCCTCGTCGCCGTATCGTGCAATGCTTCGCTGACTAAAATGCACTGCATAGTGACAGCGAACAAAACGGCAACTCATTCTCTGATCCCCGACATGCCGCTAACAACTTATCGCGATTGCACCTCCACCTCGGCCACCCTCTGCTGTTCGTTGCTTCTTGCGCTCCTCGGCCTCCCGCTTGGTGCGCTCGGCGAATTCCTCCATCCTTACATGGTGCCGGCTCCAGGGATGGAGTGCTATCAATGTGGTCTTAGATTCTCTTCGATCTTTGGCCTAAGTGTCACACCTCCACAACTTCAAGATAACCAAACTACTCTTCAAAGATATCCTCCAGGGTCGGTTTGGCCTGCTTCGCAGCAATCGTGGCGCGGGACTGGCCGCCGATCGGGTCATGGATTGTACCAGGCATTCTGGACACTTACTGCAACGCATGCACATTCAGTGTTCCCTTTGCAGTGCTGCTTCTTCGGCTAACGAGGCATCCGAGTGTCAGGTGCCTAGAACTAAACCATTAGTTAGAGTCCGTTACAGGGACGGTCATGGTTGCAGCGCACGAGGTGTGAGCTTTCGGGATACATCCTGTGCGGAGGCACTCTTGAGCAATCGCGGCTTTGTCTTTACGAAGGGGGCGTGCGTGTCCGACCTAGGCTGGCGCACCGCATCCTTTCCAAGCGGCCCGACGTCTCCGCCGGACATGATCGCATAGTCCAGGCCTCGGGGTAGAGCCGAAAGCAGCCGAAGGCCAAGGCTTTGTTTGGGGGATGTTGTGATGCTCTTGTTGACGGGCTCCTGGCCGGACTGTCTGGCGAGGGTCCGGGCGAAGAGCGTCTTGCCTGTTCCCGGAGGCCCGTGCAGGAGGAGGTGCCTGAGACAGGTCGGTGGCTTGACTGCTGACTGCGGGTATCTGGCAAGATTAGGTCGGCAGTCGGCGCCTGTATGGGGTCCCGTTCTTTTTCGCGTTCACCAGGGAGTTGGTTGTCCACTGCAGTCGCTCCGTCAGTTCGTCCTGCACGGCTAAGATGTCTCCCTGAAAGGCTGAAAGAATCGAAACGGCCTCCAAAACGATCTTTTCCAGGAAGCCGCCCTGCTTCTTCGAGGAGATCAGGCTCTTCAGGCCATCGCGGCCTGGCAGAGAGCCAGACTCCAACTCGAGCCCGGGCTCGCTCTGGGCCCTTTTCGGGCTCCCTACCCCACGTCAGGCGCGAGGTCTCCCGGACCAAAGGAGGACGCATCAACCGCCTCCACTTCAGCTCTCCGTTCGCGGTCCATGAAAATCCCAGGACGTGAAGCTCCCTTTTGAAAGCGAAAATTGAGCTGCTGTCGAGGGAGCTCAGAAAATCCGTCGAAAACTGTGAAACACAGAAACGGGCGGCAAACACGGCATGAATTTGCCGGAAGATAACTTGCAAAGGCTGAATTCTAAATATATTTAACACATTTGACACTGTTTGCGTCAAAGCGGTAGTACATTTCCTGAGAGGCTGGAGTCATTGCTTGTCACACGCTCAAGCCACCGCTGAGCCACTTTCAATCGATGCATGCCAGGCAGGCCTCAGACAGCGTGGACGCGCAAGGGTATAAGTAAGCTGTGCAGTTTGCTCCCGCGTAACGCAGCTTGAGGGCCGCTTGCAACGACCTGAACCAAAGAGAAGAAGCCAAGCTGCGATACAAGTAAGCGAGCCGACGCAAGAGGCTGGCAGGCCTGCAAAGCAGAGAAACACTGACTCTGCTGATCCACTTCACAAGGTAGCTGTTGTCGCACCAGCCTGTGTTTGTTCCGCACAAGTAGTGATTGACTTTGTGCTCCCACCCAAAAACGCACGTTGCCCTGCAACTAATCTAAGGAGTGCTGCCTCGGTGCCTAGCCTTACTTCTTGGCAAAGCTCAGGGTATTTCTTCAGTTCCCGCTGCCCCCGAACATGTATCGAGAGCTTGGGCAGTCTTTGTGCTGGACATGGTATGCTGCATACAAGCTGCAAGCCATTTAAGGCATTCTTGCAGACATGCGGTCTCCATGTCCTCATGACCGATGAACCTACAGTTGATGGCTTCGGGGTTGAGGATTTGGGATTAAGACAGTTGGATATCCTCGCATGCACCCCTCCGCTATCTCGCATTCTTCCGTCTGCACAACTTCTCGACACATGCACTTCCCTTGAGTGGCATGATCTCTCTTGCACCATCAGATCTGTCGGCCTAGAGCTGCTGGGTATCGAAATAGAAGGCTGGTGGCATGTTGTTCTCACTGCCGCATCAGCTGTTTTCCAAGGCCCCATAAGGCCATGTCACCAACATGAAGAGCTCGCGTTGCCCTTTTGCGACCGGCTAGCAATGATGCTTTGGGGGTTTAGATGTGTGTCGTAGCGCCAATTCTGCCAGTCTAATCATCAAGTCCAAAACCAAAGTACATAGTAGCTGGATCTGGCCAAATCGCGCTCAGCACTGGTAATGCTGTAAAGCTTTGCGAAATGCCTGCCAGCGACAGCTGCCTTTGCTGTGGAAGCTTGCCCAACCTTAGCGAAGCTTTGCGAGAATGTCGGCTGTTGGGCCGTTACGAAGACATGTCCTTGCCGGAACCGGCTGGCCCCTGAGCAGTCAGCGGAGGATACTGTCGGCGCCACGGCACGTGCAATAGCCTCCCAACATCACAGCCGTGTCACCGTGTCCCACTAAGTCGCCATGGCTTGAACAGTATGCAAAAAGGACGCCTCTGAAACATGTCTGGTAGACCTGTCAAGCCATCATGGACAGTATGAGCTGGGTTCTCGGCTGGAGGCAGTGCTGGGGGAAGCAAATTGCCCAGCTGTGTCGGCTGAACGACGCCGGCAGCCTCCAGGTGTTCTTTTTCACTGTTATAGTCCTATAGCTGCCCCATGGGAGCACTGTACGGCCTCTGTGCTGCCGAGGGCAATGAACTCGCCCATGGCATTGGGCTTAAAGCGTCGCCAGGTGGGGCGTGGCCTTCGTTGAGTCCGTGTCGTGCCATCTTCACTTCGGATTGCCGACAGGGAGCATTGGGTCATATAGGGCGCCTTTTCAATACAGGCTTTCGCACGATGCCAGCTCGCTTCCGTGGTCACTAACTACAGTCTGCAAAATGCCCAACTCCCTCGCCCGCCCACCCCCTGGTCGCCACATCCTTCCGCCCTGACATTGTTCCTCTGCCCGCCCTCGTTTCATTGCTTGAGCGTCAGCTTTGGGCCTAGCGCTCGGACATGCCAAGTATTCTGGGCGGCGACTCTGCTACGGAGAGAACGCCGGAGACACCGAGCCGAGCCACTGTGCGAGGAAACGCATGCATTCCGTTACACGCTTTACTCTTTTGAGCCGGCTTGTGGAGGATAGATTGGATAGCTCTCCGTCATTCCACAGAGGCTGCTTATCTGTTTGGTTTTTATGGCTTGTAAACATGTTTTGCCCAACAGTCTCCGTCTTTGCAATGCACTAGGACCAATACTCACTACTCTTTGGGGCATAGAAACGCTGATGCCCAACAGCAATCTAGCTCAAGCTCAATGCGCTGACATCGTCCAAAGATGCTCCGAGTCTCAGGTCTGCACAGGTGCGAGAGCTGGGCGAATATGTTCCAAGCGGTTGTTTCGGCCTGCTGCATGGCCTGGAAAACACTGGGGTCGCGATTCTGAGGGACTTTCCAACTTTGGGGACCTCAGTGCAAGACAATCTGGCCAGTAGGTGGTGAGCCTCCTGATGCATCCCCCAGACCTAAGCACCAGCAATCGAAGGGCCACAGAAAGATCGCGAGGCAACAAACAGCCTTGAACAGCCAGGGCACAGAAGAAACCAGGTGCAATCCGCAGGTACGAATCAACCACCTGCAGCCAGCGTCTCCAAGTATCGAAAAAGACTAGCTCGCACTAAGCTTCCGACTGCACGACCCTTGTCAATGGATTCCTGGCTACATTCTGTAATCACATTTCACTCGCGAACCGCAACATCAACAATTGCGCCTCGTCTGCCGGAGAGGCTAGTTTCAGCCTGGAGATCCGAGAATGCTGCGACCCTCACATCGTGGATAGGCTCGGGCTTGAGTCCCGCCTCTGCTCCGTGGATGTGGCCAAAGCCCCGGTCACGATGACCTGCTGGATCAAGGCGCTGTCTCGCTTTTCAATTGCTCCAGGAGTCTGTGCTTCCAGCGAGGCTGCAGGAATGCAGCTCGGACCTTAGAGACACTGGGTCATCGCATCTTCGATGATCTCTCTGCTGTCCAGGGGGCCTCTCTGTGCCTGTCGGAGACCATGCCACTCCCTCCGCCTTGGCATCTCCACCCACACCACATGTATAGGCGCAAGTAATGTAGATCCCAGGAGCATCGAGAGACACCACACGGCCTCCAGAGAGCGGGGAACACTTTTGCGGCATTTTACTTTCTGATTTTTACCGAATGCCCAAAGGCACCGAGATTGGGGCCGGTCTTGCGCAGGATCCCCAGCTCGTCCAAGACTTCTGCACTCTTCTTCTGGTTGGCTTCTTCGCAGCCTAACGATGACCGCGTTGGGGAATTCTTTCGCCGAGTTCAAGCCTCGCCTGGAAGAAACCGGGAGCCGAAGAGGGCAATGCGCCCAGCAGCCGCAGCCTCGGGCAGGACCTGCTGCCGTGCTATCACTGTCTGCGGACGCTGCCTACTCGGCTTTGCGTAACTCTGTTCCGCAAAGTCCGCTTGCTGGTGCCGTGGGAGGTCAAGCTCAGGACGCGCCTCTGCTAGACCAGCAGCAAGCTCAACACCGACGTAGCCTGCTCCTGCCACGTAGAGCAGGACAGTGGCAGACCTATGGTACAAGAGACTTTGGCGTGGGCCTACTATGGCGACAGATTCCACAGAGTGAAGGCGTCGGCGCAGGGCTTCGGCCTTCAGGCACTCAGCAGTCGTCATGGCGGTTTCGGCTCTTGGGGCCCGGCATCTGCAAGGGAAGAGAAGCGTAAGGCCTCTCACAGACGGGAGACACTGCAAGCGAGCGCTCGGCGGAGGACAGGCCAGGCCTTGCCGCTTTCCAAGGCTTCCGCGAGCCCGGGCAACGAGACGAAATCGGACGGACCTTGCACAACGTGGGATTCCCCATGCTCTGCCTGAAGATCCGTGCTCAATCATGACGCTTTGGGTGATCATGCACGCTGGGCATGGCCTTCGTCTTGAGAACGGCATGCGGCGATCATTAACTAGAAATCAATTAAATATCCGATGCAAATTTCAGCATGTCAGGATCTGAGTTACTGAGGACAGCACCCACGCCACCAGATGCAATCACAAGCGCATCAAACGAAAGACTCTGCGGTTCCTGAACAGCAGTGCTGCAATATGTTGAACCTCTCACTGTCAGTAATTGTCAGCATGCATCAGTGAAGCAAAACCTTGGACTCCTTGGACTCGGACATCTTGGGCTTGGGCTTGGGAGAAGGAAACCTCTGCAGGATGCCCCTTCCCCTGGAGCGGCGGGGCCAGGGTGCTTTGGCCTGCCGCCGGCGCCAGTCCACCTCGGAGGCCTTGGCAACGGGTGTAAAAAGATCTCTTTCTCATCAGAGACGGTCGACCTTTCCAACTTCGGAAGCAGGCGCTGCCCTGAAGATGCTGGACCGACGACGCATCCTGTGTCTTCTTAGATTCTTCTGTTTTTCCCAGGTTTTGCAGCTGTGCGGGTACCCGTGGCCTGCAGCAGCTCCCGGTATGTTGGGGCCTCGATCTTGCAAACATGACAGCTCGCAGGGCAGCGATTCCGCTATTGAGTGCGTGGACATGGAGTCTGCATAGTGCATGCGCTTTCACCGTGCGCATGTAAGTCTAGCACGAACTCTTCCAGCTCCACCACACCCGTTGCATAATCGATCAGCAGCGGCCTTGGATCAGTCACACCGGGCAGATTCTGAGATCTGCAATGCTCTGCATAGGTGCCCGAGGAGGATGCAGAAAAACATATCTGTCTTTTGGATCGAGAAGCTTTACCTGTGCAAGCAATGCCCAAAGCCACAGCCTCCACAAAAATATGCACAGGCTTGCCTCTGGTCTAGACTTCCATGGCATCTGGTCCAAGCGCAATGCCAAATTCAAGCCTGCTGTGGAATGGAGGCTTTTGTGTGCATGACGTCTTCTTTGCACCCTGGTGCCGGGCTTCGCGCTTGAGCATGGACTACTGATTAGTGCATACGTCCCTTAGGGTTGAAGAACTTCGCATTTTAGGGGCTTTCCCGATAGCCTTCCGCAGTGAGACGGACGTACTTCAGACTCCTCCGCAATTAGACTCCTACTAGGTCTAGGTGCTCCCGCTTGAACCCAAAACCCAAACTGTTCTCAGTTTCTCCTTCACGTGCATGGGGTTCATATCGAGGATGAATGAGGGTGAGCGTTTTGCTGTGTTTGTCCTTGGATGAAGTTTCTGGGTCAGGGCCCCGCCCAGGGTGCGTCAAGACGGCGAGGGAGCTGAACACCGGTGCCCGGAACTGCCCGGAGTCCGCTTGGCCTGCCAATCCGCCACCAACAACTACGATCTGTTTGCCTCAGAGAACGACATTCACACATGGGGTCTGCCATCGAATGTGCCAAGGGCACGACGACTGGCCGCTCTCTTTGAGTTCAGCTGGCGACCTCGGGCCTGAACATCGCAGCCAGGCAAGAAACGAACATCCAAAACCGCCGAGACGCCAACTCTTGAACAGAGCGCAGCGGCACCTGACTTGCAAGCGCCAGGGAAAGCACTCCCTGTAACTAACTCTCGGATCAGCTGTGCCTGTAAAAGCAGCGGCCCCTCCGGCTAGGTTCCTCACGCTGAGCGCTTGCCGTGTCCGATGCATTCCATGAATCACGGGCCTCGCGGCCCCGTGTGACCTTCGCGAGACATCCCCAGCCTGCGGTGTCAGAACATGTCACAGCACAGAGCCGGCGAAGCCGAAACCAAAGTGCAAGGAGTTGCACCTGGTAGGCCAAAACCCCTTCTGGCGTCTTACTTTGGACCTTACAATGGGCTGGACTACATGGTCTCATTCCCAATGAGCTCACCTTGAATTGCATGCCCGCTTCAGTATCTCAAGGACCCGAGCGCAAAGAGGGGCGCTGAGAATGGAAGCGCTGGGAGCAGTAAAGCATGCCATGGCGCTTGTCTTGATCGTGATTTGCAGCAGGGCAGGAACTGCGGTGCGAGTGTGCCCTCGAGTCACTGTCAACGGTCGGTGGTGTCGGACTGCTTGACACCCTACCTGGACCACATATGATCCTGCCTGGTCTTGAGCCAGCTGAGTCAAACCCATCGCTTCAATTCGTTTCGATGGTGCGAGACTCGCCTGCTGAACAAGGCGAAAGGTGGCGAAAAGTCGCGTCAGGAACAGGCCTTTCGATCAGGTTGCCGGCAACGCCTGTCGCGGCACGTGCACCGTACCTGGGGTGCTGCTTGCAATGGTCGCGGGCCGGGATGTTCTCTTGGAGCATTAAATGACATCAACCTGCTGGCAGGGTCTTGGGCTCCGGCACGCCTAGGGCCAAAGCAGTGAGGCCACCAACGAGTACCGTCATCTTTGATCTGTCCTACTGTCTCGCTTCTGTTCAGTGGCAACACTAAGGAGCATGAATGCCCTACCCTTCAGGCTTTCTCTTACCCCCCCCCTCCTCAGACCCTCTGCTCCTCAAGAAGCGACCTTGTTCCGGCTCCCAGGCCAGCAAAAACCGCCTGCCGGCAAGCAGGGGAAGTTGAAAAACACCTTGAACAAAAACATCACAAATAAGACATAGTACCCAGTCCAGTATCAGTAGCAGTAACAACAGTAATAACGGCATCAATGATAATGAAAAGAATAGTAAGGCAAATGAAAGGACATGAATCAAGGGCTTCACTGGCGGTTTAGCGAGGCCTGGATTTGTTCTAATCGCGTCTTCCTTTCTTCTGCCATGCGCGCCCGCATTTCTCGGAGCCGGACCTGGCACGCACAAGGTGACAGCTGGCTGCACAATTTTCCAGATGCACGTCTTATGATCCTTCTAGCAATAAAGCCGCCAGGTCGGCCTCTACATTTTCCCGCTCCTGCTCAATCCTGCAAGAGCATGTTGCCGGCAAGTGCCACTTCTGATTTCTGGCAAAACCCCGTCAGGTTGTCAAGCCCTACCTACCGCTGCACAAACAAAGCAACACGTTTTGCGGCCAGCGAGCTAGGCAAAGCCTTGCAAGCTTTGTACCTGCTTCACCCCCAACTTAACACGGTTTATGGGAACACCCTAGGAAGCTCCCATAGCCCTACCGTTCCACAGTTCCACCGTGATACAGTACCGCATACGTTGAGAACCTATGCTAATATAAGTTCGTATGGTTTGCCACAAAATGAGGCGTGTGTGCAATCACTATCCGTGCTTTCAACCAATCACATAGCTTTGTTTCGGTTGCATTAGACTTATTAGACTCATTCAGAAGAAGGCCGAGATATAGACTGTGTTGAGTTGAAGGGCATGTCAGGTCGGGCATGAAAACTAGCTAGCCGGAGCTGATCGCAGCTCAGATGTGCAGGGAGTTGATGACTCTGCTGTCTGTCTCTTCCGCCTCCCAGGAGAACCTCGGCTTTGCAACCGAAGCATCTCTAGGCATCCTAGTCCTACTCGGACTCAGGAATGCACTCTCTGGAGATGGAGACACTGACATCCACATTGTACGTCAAGTGCCCCCAGTCTGTGGGCACCTTGAGCACAAGTCTCCACAGCAGCCGGCCGAATACAATGTAGGGATTCGCGGCGAAGTTCGCACAACCCGTCCTAGGGGTTCTTCCAGCTCGCTGCACCAACTCGAGATTGTCACCAGCTTCGCCAACGTGAGTGACCAGCGAACAAGCTACTACAGTAGTAGTTACAGCTGCCTGCTCTGCCAACTCTGGTTTAGTGATAAGCGTCTTCAGTGCAGATTGCTCGCTTCCTGAACACTAGCTCGCAATCTGCAGTTCTGAGGATCGCACATACATGATGTCCCCGGGTGCCTCAATCTTCATTGACTGGAGTTGTCTGTGCATGGCCTGCAAACTTGCTGAAATCTAGGCCTGCCCGCCTGTTCGCAGTACAGGGGGAGCTCGCTCTTTTGAGCCAGAGCCTCCTGCAGGGTCCCAACAGGCCTGTCGAGACGGTAGGAGATGCTTGGCTTCATGCACTGCGGTCCCAGCCTCAAATTTTGCCTTCGCTCCTGATCCTGTTGCACTGCTTGTATGGCCTGTCAGATAATGGGAGGGGGCTCTTTGCATTGTCATATCACTTCTCCGCTCCCTCTCCGAGCTGCGGGCGTGCTGTCGAGAAAGTGCTGACTTCGGAGGTGGATAGAACCTCGCCGCTGCTTCAGTTCGGTCATGCTCAAAGTGCCAAAGCCCTCCCAGGTTTCTGGCAACCATTGCTTCCTTCCTCGGAAGAGAGAGGCATAGGCGTGTGTGTGGTAGTGCCTGGCGGATGCTGCACTGATGCACGCTGCAAAACATGGTGACGTCAGATGTACGGGTTTTATATGGCTTATAACTTATAATGCAGTAGTCAGAACCCCTGACAGTACCAGTATCGCGTGCATGTGGCGGATGACATAGCAGGACATTATGTGGCTTCTGCAGCCTTGAACATGCCGGCTACACTGCGGGGCTCCCGAGCCAGCTGGCCCTAATCCAAACTGGATGTTGCCGAGGCGGTAACGAAGCTTGCCGGACTCCTTTCACAGGTGCTGTGGGAAGCTCAAAGGAGACAACTCATGTCGGAGCCTGCATCCAAGAAGGATGGGGTGTGGCGTCTCTCTGGACCAGTGCAAGCATTTTCTTGAACCTGGGTCGCATTGCAGGTGTAGAAAATGCATCTTCTGCAAACCTGAGCTCACAACGCGGGGTCTTCCTGCTCCACGACTGAGAACACATACAGCCTCAAGCAGATGTCTGCCTCTGATGTGACCTCGAAACTCTGCTGGGAGCCTTACGGCGTGCCGGACGAGGAGTTGACCTTTCCCATAATGTTATTGACGTACCTGCAGAAGGTACCGGTGCGCCTGTGCCAACCACGATGTCCAAATCTACGAGAGGCGCGCTCTTTCAATGAGAGACGGCGTGCATCTTTGGCATCAATGTCTCCAAAGTCTTCTGGATAAGGAATCGTCACAGCCTCAAGTGTCTTTCCGCTGTCACACGGTATCTTCTCAACCCAGGACTCCGGAACTTGCAGAGTTCATGGAAGAATTTCTGAGCCTGGCACAGACATCATCGTCTCACCGACCTACCATGGCATCATGGCACTTTGTATGCGGCAGGGATCTTCCAGATACCTCACCTTTCGGAGCAGGTAGCGCAATGACCAGCGCTCGAAGGCGGGCATGTGCCTGGCACCGCCGCCTCAGAGAAAACCCTGCGAAGCAATCCTTCCTTTTCGGTGCCCTTTGCTGGCGTCTGTCAGACTTTCGCGGAAGAGGCTCAGCCCGTCACGAACCAAGAGGGGACGTCGAAGCGACAGATAGTCGTCCACGAAGGTTTCGGCAGAGAGCTCCTGCGAATTCGTTCGCTGATGTTCACAGAGTGCAAGACCGCGCAAGACCGTTATCTCAACAGCTGTCCTCGGCTGCCACCACCGCGAGTTCACACGTTTGACTCTCTGGCCGGCCCTGCTCCACGCGGAGATGTGCAGTGAAGGCTTCTAGAATGAGCCGTCGGAGCTTGTGACATGTGTCGGGGGCAAGAAGCCAGAGAAGGGCCCGCAGCAGAAAACTGTCACACACGCTCAAAGCAACAAAACATCATGCACAGCCGCTTTTTGAGTGCAACTTGACAACCAACACTAGCTGCTGTTATCTGGTCTCCGGTCTGTTGCTGAACAGCAATTGCAGGTGAAATTCGCTCTGCTCCGTGGTCGGAGCGCTCTGATATACTCTGATATTTTGAAGGACGGATGCTTGCGGTTGCTGCATGTTGCGAGGGTCTCAGTAAATCCAGTAAGCAGTGCCGCTCAACCCCGGCTTCTCAAAATGGTCGTTCTGAGCTTGCTCCAATCCGTTCATGTCCATGTCCAAACAGAAGTGTGGGGCCCATGGAATGAGGTGCCCGAGGCTCCAGCCCAGGCTGCAGAGAGGCTTCCCCGCTCCCAGCGATCCTTCCAGCCTGCGGGCATCTGCGAGCAGCGGAGGTCAGCGGGTTGAAGCATCTGTCGTCTCGTGAAGCGAAAGATGCTTCTCAGGAGCCTGCTGGAAGCAGTTCAGGAAGGTGCACGGATGCCTGTCGCAAGCGAAAAGCACGGAGGCTGGCGACCACTGGCTTTGCTGCAAGCCTCGTCTTCTAAGCTCGTTCCGGCCTCAGGCTGGAATCTTGCGCTCTGCCCGCAGGCTGCTATCATCGCAAGTCGTCGCGAGTGCACGACCACGCATCCGTCTGAAGAGCACGTTGACAGTTGCAAGTACTGCTGACCCTTCACATGTCTTCACATCTGTGTCAAATCTGCGTAGTCCAAAACATGTGCGCCTCCGCCCAACGCAGCTGCTTGGCCAAGTCCGGTGCAGTGCGACCTGCCAAAAAGCTTAGAAGCCTGGTCACCATGTCGACTCCTCATCTCTCCATCCTGCAGAATCCATCGTCAACACTTGCGCCCCAGCATCCAGAAGCGCTTGTAGCACCTTGCAAGCTGGCCACGTCCAAGGGAAACAAACGCGAAGGGTGAGGATGCGCAGCGAGTCTCAGCTCCATGCACCTAGAGAACGGTGGATCACAGCTTGGTGCAGTGGCGTCCTGTTTTGAGCTCACGTCTCAGTGCTACCTGCCGTCCGTCGGTGCTTCTCCTCTGCAAGGGTTTACTTCGAGCTTCTGGATCTGCTTTGGCGGAAAGCAGCACCTCGTGGCAGCGGTGCAGTGCAGGCCACAAGCATCAGAGCATCGACCAGGCAGCCTCGGCCAACGCTGAGAGGCCATGCTCTGCACCTGAGTGGGCTCTCGGAGCTTTCCGTCAGCTGGGTTGAGGTCCAAGGCAGCAGCAATGGTGCAAGGGTGTCTTGCCTTGGGCTGGCTAGTGGACACATTGAAGTCAAGCAGCAGCACTCCCCGAAAACTTAATGCCGCATTTGGGAGCCTGACCGCTTTGCCTGCTTTGTGCAAAACTCGGGTCCTCACTATGAGATTCCAGCACATCAAAGCAGCATCACGATGCCCAGCACGAGCCAAGATTGATGGAGCTGGAGCGCACAGGTAACCAACTGCTGCGGCCAAGTCGCTGCACGAGCCTTGAGCAAGCTCTCGGTCACAAGAATAGCCTGGTTCTCATGAAAATCAAGTGCAAGATTTGGCTCGGGAAGCGTCCCATCGTCCGCCTTGCCATTCACCATGCGCAGTGTGTCTTCAAAAGACATGGCTTGAAAGGTCCTTGCAAATGCAGTGTGCAACTTGTCTTGCACTACTCTGCGCAATTCACCATTGACCTGTGCTGAGTTCAGGGCGAGCTGAGAAGCTTTGTCTCGGACTCCTGGCACAACATTCATGGTTAAGGCTGCTCATGGAGGACACGGCAGGGAGCACGATGTCGAAACCGTAGTAATCGCGAAAGAGCCGCCCTTCAGAAAGGTGGAAAGCAGTGTGTTGCCTGCAGCTGCTGCCCTGGTAGCTTCCTTGCCTGCCATCCGCGGCTGCTGAAGCAGGGCACGGTTCAAGCCTGACAGCGCCGCGAGGCCGCGAGGTGCCGATCCGGCGGTAGAATTCTCTGCTTAGTCGGTGACGGTGCTTGAGCTGGCCGATGCCCAACACGACAGCGATTAAGGCACCTTCGCAAGATCTCTTCCATATTCTCGACATGTGCCTTGAGGGCCGAGGGCCGTACGGCTGGCCGCCCTGGAGAAGCCTACTTCCGTCTGGACCCCCAACTTCAGCAAAACACCCACCTCGGAGCACCGAGGCGGTTGCATCTGCAGACTCCCCGACCAACCTGGGCTCGCCACCATGGAGGAGTCGAGAAAGTAGGAGGCACGTGCCAAGTCGGCGCCCTCCTGTGCACCCCGCACCCACATAAAGTTGCAAGCCTCGCTCAGGACGTGCATGCATGCTGCTGGCCTCCTGTGACTTCTCTGTTGCTTGCGCACCGCTTGCTGCAATCAATTCGAGCGTCCGTGCTACATCCGGCACCTCTCAGGCTATCAAGTGTCTGAATCAGACGGCTGGATCTGCATGATCTTGCATGCTCCCCAGAATACTCTAGGCCACCCTAGGCCTCGGGGTTTGATGGTGAAGGCTTTTTTGATGTGGAGATCCTCTTCTGGGCTTCGTGCAGGTAAGGAGGCATCTTGAAGCCTGCACGGTCTCATCGACAGTGTCAGTTTGCACGAGGCAAGATCAAGTTTCTCGGCCTGTTCCCAGCATGATCAGCATGGAGCTTCGTCGGACTGCCAGCTCCACAACGGAACTCAGCTTCACGGGCGCGTCGCCCATAAATGCGGTGATGTCACCGGGCACGATCATTGCACCTTCTTTGAGGAGCAGCTCGGCTGCAACATAATCGCCGAGGTAGGTTGCGACTGTGAGCGAGCTGAAGCCGAACTCGTCCTTCTGGCTCAGCAGGCCTTTGACAACCGTGGAAGACAAGTAGCTCTTGAGTTCGGTTGCCCCACGTGCAGTCGCAACCAGCAGATCCCTCAGATCGCTTGCCACAGTGTGGACCACGCAAGCCAGCAGAAGCAGGCGCGAGTGTCCAAGCATGGCTTGCGATCACCATCGCTGCTCTAACTCTACCTGTCGACACAGGCAATCTCCCAGACTCGTTTCTGCATCTGTTATGCTGTAAGTGCCCAGATGCCAGCAAATCTCGTACAAGCGGACATGTGGGAAGCTGCACAAGTTCAACTGTCTACCCTCAGCCGGGATCGAAGCTGTAAGATTAACATACAATAAAACCAACAAGGTGGAACATCATTATCCTCATGCCCATAAGGTAAGGTATCGGGAATCCCAGAACTCATCATCCTAAATCCATGTTCCAACTTTCCGCTTCACTGTAATCCGAGCCCGAGCTAGATCCGCCGACTCTTGCAGGTTCTGTGTTCGTGGCGGCTGAGATTTGACTTGGCCCAATCTCCCCCCGCCTGCCCTGCGCCTCGGCTCTTGCCCTGGCCTGGGCCCAGAGACTCGGAGAGAAAAAGGGGCATGGAAAAAGGCGAATAAAGAAAGGGCTTTAGGGCACAAGGCAAAACACGTTTTGTTTTTTACACACGGGTGCGCAAGAACTGACCGCTGCTTGCGCGGCTCTCGGATGCTCTGGAGGCCTCGCAGCACTCCGCAGCATCTGATCTTCACGTGGCCAGATTGCAGCCACGAGTGGAGACTTCGTTTCAAGTCTCTTGGGTACATTATCAACACTGCCTTGAAATCTGCAGCGGGGAAAACTGTGCACGATAAGTGCCAGCAAACGCAGACACGAATGCGTTCTTTTTACCGACCTATGCTGAACGGGTCCGTCGTTAGCAAACAAAGGCAAAGCAGTCGCCAGCTTCACGCCAGTCCTCGAACAGCACCGTTTTTCTCCAACCAAGCTGCCTGATTCTGTGCAAAAAACAGCGAAAGAACAAAGACCAGTGCGGGCTTTCCGAGCTTGGCGCCGTTTCCGACTGCTTCTGATCCAGGGCCAGATCCAGGGCTGTGGCCCCGTCTCCGCGCTTGAAGTTCAGGTCGCAGCCCAGAGACTTCAGAAACTCCAGCGCCTGCAGCAACCGTGAGTCCGGTTCGTCGGCGCAAATTTTTGCTGGCTGCCGTGCGAGCTTGGTCTCTGGCCTGGGTTTGCCCGAATGTTGCTGCTACGTGGACGGGGGTGAGGCCCAAAGACACATCGCCGTCTGCTGACAACGAAAAAGCGGGAGCTGTTATTGCCTCAGAGGTCGAAGGCCAGCCCTTCAACATCCAGCTAGTGCTCCATGACAAGTAAAACGGAACAACGTCTCCCCCTTTTCAGCATAACGACAACTGCGAGTACTTGGATGCAGCCCTGATTCGTTGATGTCGGCTCCATTGTCATGCAGCCACTTTAAATTCCTGAAAGCAGGGAGCCCATGGACAGGCCAGATCCAAGATTCCAAAACCCATTCCTGGTGGTGCGCTAGATGCAACCATGGCTCTGAAGGTGGCCGACCTCTGCAGCATGATGGGTCGCCCTTTCTCCTGCAAGGAGTCTTTTGCAACTCTCTTCTCCAATGCAGCTCGCCGCGACTTCATGGCCAAACCGCAAGCATGCCCACGACTCCCTGGACCGCGTCTCCTGTGTCCCGCAGCGGTGCCTGTCACTCCATCGGCAGGCGGAACTGAATAAAGTGGCAGGACCAGCCAGGCACACATCGATGGCACCGAGAATCTTTTCGGTCTCACGCAGCATGTCACAAAACCTCAGCCCATGCACCGAGGAGAAAAGCATGCCGAAGAAGAGACTGAGAGGCGCGGACCGCTTCCAAGCCTCCAGAGCCTCCGAGTCACCGTCCTCGCGACCGCAGACCGCAAGAGACGTCTTGGCGGCATGGCACGGCCTGGCCTGGGCGTTGACAAAGGCGAAGTGATACTTCTCCACGACCTGACACGATCTTGGCACTGGCAGTTCATTGTCCTCGAAACCTGCTGCCTCTGGCGTCAGATCTTCGCCGAAGAGTCTAGCAGCGCCGTCCTGGCGCAATCAAACTCCTCTTTTCACAACCACTTGCTGGTGCGAGTTTTCGGCCAGCTGCCTTCGCTGTCTTCGACTGTGCTTCGGCTGCGTTTGCTGCTTCGCAGAACCTTTGTGACATGGATCCAGGACAAGGCAAGACGCACAAGACGCACCGGAGGGTTGGAGGCATTGAGTTAAGGCATTGTGCTCCATCTGTTCTGTTCGCATCGAGCCGCGCAGATGTTCTTTCAGGCGGTGCACAAGCACGTTTCCGACATTCCAGACAAACTTCTCATAAAGCGGACGATAGAAACAGAAGACTTCGAAAGCTTGCTGATGCACACACACACACACAGGCATTTGTGAGGTTTCTGACAACACACACACACACACGTGTACTTCTGTACGCATGGCAGTAAGCTACACCAGCAGCATCTAGGAGACATCTTTCGATTGCTTTGGCTCGACACATCGCGAGGGAGAACGCATTCGCGCAAGTGACGAACTTGCTCGGGCTGCAGCTTGACGAACTTTGGATCGTCGTAAAAGGGTCGTCCTGGCAACGTTCCCAACTGAGAGCTGACCTCGGCAGCGGGAGCCCCTGGCTCCCTTACCCGCCTTGAATGGTCTCTCCATGTTCCAAGCGCCATTTTGCAAGCTGAAGCTGTTCCGTGGAGAGCTTTGAAGCCATCGCACCCTCAGACAGGTGCGAAGCTTCAAGGATGCTTGGGTTTGGCCCTGCCATCTGCGAAAATCTCGGCTTCGGATGCCTCTCCAGGGCGCTGCAGCACGGCGCCGCGGCGCCGGGGATTCTACGGCTTGAGTGGCAAAGAGCCAAGAAGTCATCAGAAAGCGGCTTCAGATGCAAGAACACAGGGATCCGAACAGCTCACAACTGTAAACAGCCCAAGTAGAACTCTGGATGCTCCAGGTCCAAAGATTCCGACGATGGCTGCTTCCCGATCCAGCCGAGCTTGCTCTTGCAGCGTTCGTCGCTTCTCCTTCAGCTACAGATGCTGCCAGTACCGGGAACTTTCGCGGATTCAGTGTCCTCCTCCAGTTCGAGGTTATTTCTCTTTCGCATATCTTCTTGACGGAGAAACTGTTCGTGCCTCAAAGAATCGCGATTTTCATCCCCCCAAGACTTAGCGCACTGACGAACATGCTGCTCCAACAGCGTCGTGTGAGAGATCTTGCAACTCTGTGTCTCCGTTCGCGAAAATCCGAGACGACGGCTGCATGTGCAGCTGCTGATCAATTTGCTTCTGCTGATCCTGGCAAGGAGAGCAAAATAACCTTGAGAAAAAGCCCAAGATGATCGTTGCAGGCTACTTGCAACTCACCATCTTGGCATTGACAGTTAAGCCAGACGCCTCAAGCTTGCTCTGGTAGAGCTCGCTGTCCAATCGGGCCTCGCGTGAAAATGAGGAGCGGATGGTTTTCCAGCAGGGAACAATGCACCTTGTACTCCGCCGTCCTTCTTTCCTGCTCCTGCTGGTGTGAGATTGTCTTCCTCCAGTGGGAGGCGACTGGAGCCAGTGCTCAAAGGGCCAAAGAAACGAAGATGCACGGGGCCTCTTCTCCTCTGCATCCATCTGATTCCGTTGAAGCGTCGCCTTGAAAGTGCACGAGTCCCGCGTCGGTGCTCTCAAAACCGTGCGATCTGAGGCCAGTCCTGCTGGCGCATGGTCTGTTGCTGCTCGATCTCCTTCTGCAGCTCCTGGTAGCCAGGCATGCAAAGAACGGCAGGTCTGAGGCCTCAGCCGGAACTTGGGAGCCCGAATCTCAATCGCTTCAAGGAGGCAGCAGTGGAGACGAAATTTGTGTCTTCATTCGCTTTTGGGACCAATTGGGTTCTGGATTCTGGAAGGCATTCGTACTGGAAGGCATCTACAGAGCCGCTGCTTCCTTCAGACATGATTGTTTCTGTGCCCGACACTTTGTTGGTATGCCCTGCGCATCCAAACGCCCTCCGGGTTGACTCTCCAAGCACACCCCCCTGACATATGAGGGGCAGGGAGGCTTTGTGAACTCTGTCGAACATCGAAATGCTCCTGCTGCTTGGTCTGTTCCGCCATCTTGGTGAGCTCGAAGGCCTCCCATTTGGGGTCACTTGGATCGGTTTAAGGAGACATGGCAGCATGGCACCTTGGCAGCATTCGGAGAGGTGTCAAGCTCCCGGAGAGCCTTTCAAGAGTTTCGGCGCGTGAGCCGCCTCTGCTGGACAACAGCACTCTGAGACAGGTACCGCTGCTCCCCTCTCGAGGGCGGAGGGGTCGAACTTACCCGTGATGGACTCTGCCTGAGGCATGAGGATATCATCTCGAGTCGCAAGGAATTCAAACGGTGGCTTCGAATTGCCCAGCCCTTCCCTGGGGCTTGCCAACCTTCTTCTCATCTTTGCCAGAGCTGCTGGAACTTTTGGGGTAAATCCTTGCATGAAGGACACTTAGTGAAGACATAGCAACAGAACACAGAACAATGCCGAAATTTCGCAACAAGACGAAGTAACAGGCCGGGCTGACATGGCGTCAAACTCGATGTGCCACGGGAGATGCCCAATGGGACAGTAGTCGATCAAACTTCGTTTCTTACTTGGCTCGTCAAACCGTCATCGGCCACCGTTTCGAAACTACTTGAGACTTGCCTTGGGTTTGGGTTGCAACCAATGCTGGAGCCAGGCCAGGGGTTGTCGCGAAAACTGGTTTGCCGTGTGACGAAGTCGTGGGCTACAGGTTCACAACCTGCAGCTTCTACGTGGCAACAATGCCACTCTGCATGACCCGCACATCCTGGATTTTAACCCAACTCCGCTTGCCCAACGTATTCCTGCTCCCAAGTACACTTCTGTCTAACAAACCCAAAGACCTAAACCGAGCTGGATCTGGTGCTCAGTGCTCCGGAGCTCTTTTGCATCGCATGGAGCCTTTCGGACACGTCCCGGGTCGATTGATCTGTTTCACCAACCGTAGAAGACCGGGCGCTAGCTACATGCCGCAGGCACCTCATCCCCAAGCTCATGCACTAGAAGCTTGTCGCAAAGATTCAATAGACAGAGATGCCAACAAGCAAAGCGCTAAATTGTGAAACGCTTGGCCATGTATCACAAACAAGACGAGACAAACAACACACGGTTTATCTTGTCGTGCTTCCTGTGATGGCCATGCGACGCAACGGGTCTGGCGATCTGCTTTGCAGGCCACCGGCATCTGGTAATCTGCGCTGAGCTGGTCACACACGCAGCTCTGCCAAGGCACTGCAACCTTCTGAATACGGTCAACGCAAAGGAGTGCGTGTCCGGCATTCACACTCGTAGCATCGGTCTATGCTTTATGCACGTACGTCTCCCACACAAGTTATGACTCAGGACTTCTAGATGATGGTAGTATGCATAGCTGTGCGGAGCTGAAGCCAGCAGCAAGCCTCGGACACCCCAGGCACGGCTGCAGCACGTGGGAGCTGCAAATGACCTTCAGAAGACAGGTTGGAGCTGGAGCACCGTCGGCCTGCAAGGCCCAATGGATGGCCCAATGACCAAGCGCCTGCTCTGAGTCCTTGGCCAAAAGGGGCCTTCATCCTACCTAGTCTTGTATTCTTGCCACAGTCGGCGCCTGGCAAACACAGACTGGAGGGTTCCGAAAACATGATGAAGAGCCTGACCTGCTTTCGTTCGCCAGGGAGCTTTGCCTTCATACTTTGAACAGCCTTGCCGGAGTCACGTGCAGAGAAAGTCCAGAGAGCACTCGGAAAACAAGCTCAGAGGTGCCTCGGCATTCTTTGTGTTCAGGTCATGAAGTCGTCGAGTCTGTTCAGACTCCTGATCAGCGGAGCCTTTGGCCCCTGAGAGAAAATCCAACTCAAGGGTCTCTGAAAGCCCCTGCCTCCCCTCCGAGCGGATGCAGCTCACCATCCATGGAATCTGCGGACCAAGGGCCCTTGTATGCAGAACCATCTGCATAGACGTACCTCGCGGACGCCAGGTGCAAAGCTAATCTGGAGCACTTCTGAGCGCAAGCGAAATGAGTGGACAACCCGAGGGCGCATGCCGTCGCCATCTTTTCGCCCTGCTTGCAAACCACCTATGTACTTGTCGCCGTTTGCAAAGAGGACGATGGACTTGCCTGTGCGCTGTTGCTACCACGGGTTATCGGTGTGTTCGGAGCTGAACCAAGTCCAAGAGAGCTCTGCTCCGTTCTCTGCACTGTGCTCGCCAGAATCGGTAGTCGTAAAGCTACACAAGCTACATGATTGTAACCTTCGAGCATCTTGGGCGACGGCAGTCTCCAGTGCCGTCCAACTCTTCGGCTAACCTGAGCACGTCAAAATACGAAGCGAAACTAGAAGTCAGCAGCGGTCAGCAGCGTGCTTTTGACATGGCAAGCATGCCCACTCCCTTGTTTTGACCGCTTGGCAGAACTCAAAGACACCGACGGATCTGTCCACTTGGCCACCGTATTTCATGGCTTTCAAGCCCCGATCTAAGACACCATCCGGGATTTGCTGCTTCTGGAAGCCGACCTGTGTTGGGCTTCCCATGGCTTTGGAGAAGCTCTCGAGAAAGACGGTCTGGCCACGCCCTTCAAGGCGACCAGGGTCCGTGGTGATGACTGCCGCTCCGCTCTTGGCGGCCGCGCCAAGATGCCGCCCCAGTGCTTCCGCAAAGTCCTCCTCGTAGAGAAGGTCGGAAGCCACAACGATGTCAGGCTTCATTTCGAGGAGCCTCTCCGGAGAGTCCAGAAAGATGTCGAAGACCCGCGTTGAAATCTCGCCACCGGACTGCATGCCCGCCGCAGTGAGGACCAGTTGGTGTGCCAGCAGGGAGACATCCGTGCACGTGACACGAGCCGAGCAGCGATGGGCGGCAAGGGAGGGAAGGCCCGTTCCGCTTGCCAATTCCACGACATGCAAGTCTCCTTAGGCAAAGCAAAGCCAACGATACATGCAACAAAAGGTCAATCGAAGCCGCAGCCTGCATGGAGGAGCAGGTCTACACCAATGCTCCTATGACATCAGAACTAGTTACTCACGTGGTCTGACGGCCCTGTGGCTCGAGTTCAGCTATTCGGGATCCGCACCAGGGAGCTTCATCTTAGAATGTTTCTGGACAGCTTCCGGGCTTGGGTGGCGTACGGCTTCCAGAGAGCGGGGATCGCAGGAGTCACCCTCTCAATGCAAGCCATGTTCTGGTTGCTTGGCCGGCAGCCCTCCTTCGATCTATTGCCCGAAGAACTGCACGTGCTGCCAAGAAAGAGGCAGGCCAGAACAAGCCACTGTACCTGAGACAACACAGTTGCATGAGGCCCTACACGTGTAGCATGCTGGAAGTCTCCACTGCTGAATACGGATCCGATCAGGTTTTCAGTCGCGTCGCAACATGCTGGTGTACATTGAGGCTCGCAACTCCAGGCCGGAGGAATTTCTGCTGGGTGCCGGGGTGTATTGGTAAGTGACGTACTGAAGCAGCGAAGAGAGCAGCCGCGGGTCATCCAGATCCGCAAGCTGGACCACAGCCACTGGTTCTTGCAGAAATTCTGAATCGAAGGATATTTGGAAACTCTCGACCTCTGTCAAGCACAGTCTTGGGCCCCATAGTTTTATCACGACAACCCTGTACAAGATTCCCCCGACCCTCCTGTGCCTTCGGGACGAAGAGATACTCGCCATACTGTGGTGGGTGCGTCGTTGATCCAAAGGCACCCAGGCCGCGGCATCCAGAAAGCAGCCATAGAGGGACCTGCCGGAATTTCGTCATGGTTTTCTTGAATCGTGGCGAAGTGCTGCGAGCTTTAAGCCTGTGGCAGCATGTCTCGCAGCCCCGAGAAGCCACGCCAAAAGCGTTGCCTGGTCAGTGGGAAGCTTCTTTGATGGTTCGCAGCTCGCCTGGCATCCTGTCCTGCCTGGCCTGGAGCTTGTTCGAAGGTAGACCTCGCGCTTCACATAGAAACGATGAAGCTTTCCTGTTGGCCAGGTCGCATCGACTGCACCTTTCCGGCATCTTGCAACTTCTGGTGAGTCCTTCTAGGAAAAGGAAAGGATCATCCTCCCGGAGCACGAGGAAATCTTCATCCACATAGCTGACGGTCCTCAGGGGAACGTTGTGAAACATGTCGGTTCTGGGGTGCCGTGGCCAAGGCCGCCAAGGTGCACGCGGGTGGGGCTTTCCGTACTTGCCGTGACCGAGACCGGCGCTCCCGGGGAAAAGCCGAGCTGCAGTGGCTGCTTTGTCCTTCCGTTCCTAGGACGCCGCAACAGAGAGAGAGGGAGGGAGTTTTGTCTCACTTGCTGTGAGACCACATACAAATGTCTGGGAAGCTGGGCTGCCAAGTAGCCAAGTTTCGGCATTGCCCTCTGCGTCTCCCAGAACAGCGTGGCATTCCAGCTCCAGCGCCTCAGAGATGTCCAGCCAGACCTTGCCACATGTTTGGGTCGCCACATGTCGCCACTGTATGGCCTTCCGAAGAATGATCACCCCTCCACTCCACTTCTGATTCTTCTCTTCTTGCACCCAGGCGGCTGAACGAAGCACACGACCTTGTAAAGATGCTCCCATGCAGGCAGCTATCCTGGAAAGGCCGGGGGCCGGCTAGGAGATTGGAGGATGAGAGAAACTGCTGCCAAGCTGCAGCGTCGGTGGACGGGAGCCTGCAGTGTCTCCTCGCAGCCGGCAAATCGCTTTCCGCAGAAACTCGATCTCTCAGAGGCACGCGAGCCTATCAGCGTCCAGTGTCCGGGCAAAAGCTCCCGAGGAGATCCCATCTCCAAACCCTCCAAGTGGGCGATCTGCGCAGCCACGTCCTCGAGGTTCCCCGAACCGGCAAAGCATCCGAAATACTGTAGCAGCTTGGCCTTTGCCTCGGCAGAGTCACGTCGCGACCTTAAAGCAATCCTCCGAGCCGTCTGGCAACACATGTGGAGCATTTCGTTCTTTCTCGGTCTCCACCGGGATTGTCCGAAGACCACACACATTCCTATTCCGGCTGTGCCTGCACCGATGGCTGGGCCATTGCCGTGGTTGGCACGCCACTTCGAGCACCGGTACGACCAGCGTCTTTGGCACGGCCGCAGAAAGTCCGGATGCTTGCTGCCGATAATGTGCAGATGCAGCATGGCAGCATGGAGACAGCATGCACACTCCCTTCTATGGTGATTGCCCTCAGACCAACGGAGAGGGCATTGGGGCAGCTTAACAACGAGCCAGGCAACGGCATGCCGATCCTACTCCAGCTCAGCAGCCAAGTGTGTGTGTGTGTGTGTGGGAATCTGCAAGCCTTACATGCGATGCTGAGGGGTTGCACGTTCGTGGAACCGCATCTGGGCGCCTGGTGGCCACGAAGACTCTCCTGAGCAAACCCACACAACACCTACACTGACCTACACGTCGCACCTCATCCGAGTTTACTTTGACAAGGAGCAGGAATTCCCAATTCCAAGGCAGACTGTCAAGCGAAACATCATATCACAGGCTTGACTCTTCATCTGATTCTCAGGACAGTCAGTCGGCCGGATAACCTGGACTTGGTTTAACGAAGCTGCATGTGGGTGGCCACGAGCTAGCAGCTCCCTTCGTTGAGCGTGCGTTGAATGCATCTTGTCGTCAGCGTATGTCAGGATGACATGTTGTGGTGATGTGGCACCCGTCAAAGAGCAAAGTGTTCCGAAAACATGTGCATTTCGTTCTCACAGGCGAAAACAAAGCAAACCGTGACCCCGATCGACATCCTCGTCGCAATGAGCACCTGCAACTTTTGCGAAGTGCTATGTCGTTGCGAATCCGCAAAGTCGGCAAGTAGACGAAGATCTGAGAGGGCAGTGAGTGCTTTTGAGGACTTCAGCATTTGGACCGAAGGCCAGCAACAGTTCCTCACGCTGCTCGGTAGCTGCCATCTCTCTTTGGCCAAGCATCTGCTCGGACGGACCACGAGGATCCACCTGCACATGTTCAAGCATGCACAGCAGATTAAAACGCACAGCTTGTGCAAGCATAGCCTCTGCAGAGGAAACAATCATTTCTATCAGCTCCTCTTCGAGCCTGCACAGGACGCTCGTCCTAGCTATCCAAAGACTTTCTATCGCTCCAGCTGGAAGCGCCTTCCCTTGTTCCAAACACCAACCACCCTGGTTCCGCTTGGGTCCGTCAGGACACCGCGGCCATGCTCCTGGCTCCGCCGCGATCTCAGCATCCGAGAACCCCTCAACCGAAAACTTGCTTCTTGCAACTAACAGGGCAGCTGGTCCTGATCTTCCAGGAGCTCGCCTACATACACGAGCCCGTTGGTGTATGTCTTTTTCCCGACCTGCCATGCAGCCCCTGACGGAACTCTGGACAGCATCGCTTGGGCATGCTGCCCCAGCCTTGTTGCAAACGTTGTTTTCAAAGACTCCCGTAAGGGTCACGCCGGAAGACCACCTGCTGGACGCTCTATCAAGATCGATGCTGCCGATGCGGTGCTGCATACTGCATGCAATCGACTATATTCCCATGTTTTTAGTTTTGCGGCAGTGGATCTGGGTTTCAGGCGTGTAGCAGCCCAGGCCATTGAACAGAGAGTCCTGCGAAGGTCAGCAACAACAAATTTTGGCAAGACTTCGAACAGATACCTGGAAACCTACCTTGAATTCACCAGTGTACTGGTCGTTGGTGATGAAAGTGATGGTTCCACGGCCCTGGCTTCAGAAACCATAGCAGGCATTGCTAATGACACCTTGAAATTGCTAAACTGCTAATTATTAATTCAACAAACATGAATCGGCTCCAAGCGTCTTGAAAGCTGTCGCACGTCTTGTGGCAGGATTTGATGGCTGTGTTCTCACAACCATGTCAATCAAAAGCTGCACACCTCCATGTTGCCAGCGTGGAACTCGCCCGAATAAATGGATCCGCAGCTTGTTGTGAGGCTTCCCTGGCCATGGTCAACAGTCGCACGGACATTCGGACCATGTTGCGGTCAGCCTGACCACTCATCTCCCCAAATTGCCACTGCCCACGGTAGATGTTCGCCTGCGAGGTGCTTTCAATTGCTGCTCCCGTCATCGCGAGTCTGAGACATCTCACCACGTTGAACTCGGGCTGAGAAGCCTTGTCTGGCCACTCAAAGGTGCCTTCACCATGGTACAAACCATTGAAGAACCTTGCCAGGCACGGCTTAGTCATGCTTGGCCGCTAAGTCCGTGTCACACATTCTGCCGTCTCGTCATGTGAAGGCTTCTGAGCTGGGCACTCTCCGACGTATCTGGCCTTTTCTTGCAAGCGTTTAGATTGGCTTCATGGAAGGTTCTACCGCACATGGCAGCCTTCACGGACCACTCCAGCACGCCGTGACCTTGAAACACGTTGTGCTCGAAGGAGCCCTGCAAACATGCAGTGTCTCTCAACCGAAATTGCAGAACTCATGGGCACAGTCCTTGTAGCGGCACACACCGAAGTCATCTGTCCAGCAAAGCATGCCCTCGCCGTGCATCATCTCATCCTCCAGAGAGCAATGCTCCAGTTGACTGGCGCCTCATCCTGGCGACCCTGCTCACGTCTTCAGTCCTGGAACTGGCCGATGTAGCGCCGCCCGTCGGGCCACTGGAACACGCCGTACCTTGTGCGCAATGGGCTAGATGCCTTCTTTCTCAGAGCTGTCCGCATATAGAGCGCACTTGTGAATGCTGTTGTTCAGCAGAGTACCTGGGTACCAAGGCTTGCATCAGTGGGGAGAGACCTGGCGCATTCCGTCCCATCCCCGGTTCGGCGCCTGTGTACATGCAGCCATTCGCCCACTTCTTCGTGCCCTGCAGGAGAGACGGAGGCCGAAAGTCTCACTGCTCGTGTGCATTTGGGCCTCCCCGGTCGCTCCATGGTTTTCGAAGACTCCCGTGATCCTGGTGCCGTTGGGGAACCTGGCACAAAAACGACCACTCCGCCAGTCAGGCTGCATCCAGCGCGCCTGTGACAGCCGGGTCCCACAATTTCGCTGTTGTGCCAAAGCCCTTCGAATTCGGTACCTTGCGTTTAGCAGAAGACGGCACATGGGGGTGTTCAGCATCTTCAGCGACGGGGCGAACCGTCAGGCCAGTGGAAAGTACCGCGGCCCTCGAGCTCGCTGTCGTGGAACTGCCCCTGACCAGATATGTGTTCCACAAGCATCGGCCATGGTGTCCGACGAGTCAGACGAGTCAGAGAACAGGTTCAAGAATAAGCTGCGTAAGGTGGACAGGAAGTGTCGAACCATACCCGAAGCAAACTTGGAACATGGGAGAGGCAAGCAGGATGCAGTTGACAATCCCTGGAAAGCAATCAAAGACCGAAGATCACGTCCCTGCATCTTCAGACTTTCAGGCAGGGAGCAAACGGTAAAACTCGTTCTGAGGCGACGGGGACTCTTGCAGCGGTCGCTCCCGGAGGCTCCACGCTGCCCGAGGCTGGTGAGGGACTGCTGCACAGGGCACGTGGGCACCGTTTCTTCACGCGGGCTGGGAAACTCGAAGCACCTGAACTCTTAATGACCAACGAACCCGAAATCCTAGCAGAAAACCGAGTCGCTGCTGGCAAACCAGCAAACCTGAACATAGCGGCAACGGACGAATCTCAAGAGCGAAAACGAACCCAAACCGCTTGATGGCTGGCAAGGCCATCTCGTGAATGTCATGGCTGGCAACCACCAAATGCTACCCTGAACGAGCGATGGACGGCACAACAACTTTGCAAACCACAGTCTCGAGACGCGAAGGTCTATTTTCTGCAAGAGATCGTGAACATGCTCGGAATGGCAGGACATGCATGTCCGTTCGTGTGGAGGAGCTTGCTCAGAATGGCGTAGTCAATGCAAAATAAAACCAAACAAACGAAGACAACAAGGGCAACAGGACAATGTAAACGGCGACCAACCCCCGGACCGGGATGAAAACCAACAGAAAGGCCCCAGAACAGAAGCGAGGCACCTCGAACCAAGAGCCGTCTGGCAGGGTTTTCTTGCCCTTGCCTTCTATGCAGTTGTGCTGGAAGTCTCCTGAGTCCAACACAAGCACTCTGACTACCACCGGCACAGAGGGATTCGAAGTCTACGCCTTTGTAACAGGAGCCATCAGCCCAGGTCAGCTTGCCCTTGCCCTCTCGGATGCCATCCTTTCCAGAACCCAAGACATGATCCCGACATATGTTGAGCGCGTACTCGAGCTGCACCTTCCACTCGCCATCGTACTCGATGCCATTTGGCCACTTCACCTGCACACGCAGACTGCGGCAAACTACGTGCTTGTCTGTAACCATGAAACGCCAGGCGCGATTCCGCTCGGAGCGACTACTAGATGCTTCCCGTTGCACTTGTCTAGATTGTGGGCGTGCACTGGCAACACCGAGTAGTGCCTTCTGAACCATCTAAGTGCGACAGGCTTGCTTTGCCACATGCGTCTTCGTGTCATTTTAGTGATGAGATGGCTACCTGTTGGCTTCATGGGCGCACTTGCAGTACCACCTCAGTTGATCTTTCTCGATCCGTAATTGCATGATAGGCAGGTGCCCCCATGTGGACAGAGCTGTGGGCGAGCATCACCAGTAGCATAGCGTCGAAGCAACGCGCATATGCGCACGGGACGAGGACGGCTTCTGCAGGATGACATGTCGGTCATGTGTAGACGAAGCCCATGCAAGCTCACAGAAAAGACAACTCGCAAGACTGCCGCAAAAATACACAGAGTGGCAAGCTATCGCTCGCACCGACGCCGTCGCACCCATCTGATTCTGACGTTTCCTGCACAGACCGGCCTTTCCACGACCATTCCTTGGAGCAGATGGGCAGAACTGCAGCTCGGCACACGGATTCTTGCGATGCCCTCTGTGCAGAAGAGCCACATGCGATTTTGGAGCCACTGGCCGCTGTACACCCAGCCCTCCTCTGCACTTTCGAAGGTGCCCTGCCAATGTCACTGTCTGACGACGGCGATTGGAACTTCGCTCATATCTTCACCCACCTCGCCCTCCTGCATCCCATGCTTGAAGTTGCCGGCATAGCGATCGCCATTTGGCCAAGTGCGAGTTCCCTGATGCACTCGTACGTCGAGTTGGATTTGCACAGCGATGCCGGGCTTTACAGGCTTCCCGGCATGTTCCCTCAAACCCGGCCTTGCCATGGAAAACGCCCTTCTTCAAGCTGCCGATGTACTCCTGGCCGGGCCGCATCGAGCTTTAAAGCAGAGAAGGAATTGCCGGCACCTCTCCAGACGGCCAGGACATCTTTCCGTCGCCCCACATCTGGTCCTTAATTCACGGGCGTGCGCCGACATGAAGTAGCCGCTGAGGCTTCAACGGGCCTTGCGCCACTCGCCATCGTAGGTGCGGCCGGTGGGCCAGGTTTTCTTCCCGCTGCCCCACATGTAGCCCTGCAAAGAGAATGGCTGCAAAAGCGCAGACTCAGACATGAACAACTTCTGGAGTGGCCGTGTGCAGTCAGAGACCAGTGCCATTGGTGGACTCTGTAGAAGCATTGGGAACTCTCCAACAGAAGCCTCTTGCAGCAAAGCTTTGCGTGTTGCCGCTTGGACGGCCTCATGGAACTCACCGAAATACTCGCTGCCGTCGCTCCAAATGTAGTGGCCCTAGCAAGTGATCCGTGCTGACATCTCCACAGGGCTTGGCCAGGTGGAAACAGCTTAACATGGCTGAGAAGAAGTCCTGCCTCGCCATGCATTCGGCCGTTGAGCCAGGTGCCAACCTCAAAGCTGTTTCCGGTGGCAAGTCGTGCTGCAGCACTTACAGATCGGCGAGGCATGAACATAGGAGTTGCCGTTGGAGAAGATTCTCTGATCCTGATTGCAGAACGGGAGCGGTTTCAAGCACAGCCGTTCTCGCGGCTCTCCTTGACAACTCTGTTGGTCGTCAGCTTGTCACTATCTGGCTTCCTTGGTGTCACCTCAGAAGTCGAGTCCCACAGAAGGAGAGGGCGTCTGTCCCTTCCCGAGCGGGAGCTGAGTGGAAGGCCACGCCGTGATCGAGGCCTGAGCGCTTCTCAGAGATGAAGTGCTCGATGTTCAGCGTGTTGTCCTGGCTCTGAGCCGAGAGATCTGCGCCCCTGGCCCCTCTGCCAGACGGCACGGGACAGCCATGGACAGCCCGGACGGTCACGGCCAGGGGAGGGGGACGGCCTTGCGATTCACGTGCTCGTCCGGTAACCTGCTGGGCACCTCCAGGCTCTCGCGAGAGCAAACCCCGAGCCAAAGGCCACTCGACGGGCCTGCTGTCTTCCACGAGCCTCGCGCAAAGGAAGTCGAGTCCCATTGTAGCCGTCTGCCTGGCTGAATGGGCTCATGACATGTTGGAAGCACCGGAAACATACTCGCAAGCCGCGGACACGCGCAACTGTGGCCATGTTGGCTGCCTTTGACCACCAAGAAAGCCCGCAGTCACGGCCAGGCAGGTGTTGAAGCGACGCAGACTTGAGGCTCCAGACAGGGCGTCGGGCAGGCGGCCACCCAGATACTGTGAGTTTGAGCCCCGAGACATGCCGCAGCAGCAAACCACACCAAGGTCGTTGTTGTGCATGGGACTCAAACGTGCCAACAAGTAGCAACATCTTCTGTGGGTGCCCTCCGCACCTTTGCTGCATGTTGCCATCTGTGCATTTGCAGTCTGTTGCTGCACGCACTGCACTGCCTTTGGCAGGGCTCTAGAAGTGAAACTTGGAGCTCGCAGGCCTGGGCGCACGGGAGGTTTCCCCGCTCAGACGGGCCCGAGGCAGCGCATGAAAGCGTTGATGTGCTTGATCCTTGCCCAGAAGCTCAGAAGCGATAAAGCGAGAGCCCCTGGGCCGTGCGGCCCTGCGAGGAGCTGCGCCCTCCAAGGCGGGAGCCCCATAGGCAAGCGTCGCACCGGGGAGTAGAGCTGCGGAGGTACCCTAGTGTACCTCGAAGCCGAAGTCGGCATGAAGGGAAGTGGTCCGGTCCAGTTAACAAGGCCATGACCGCTTAGCACATCGGCCCAGCATCAGTCTACAAAGCCACAGGAGGAGAGGAATAGAGCAGGACACCTGAAGAGGCAGCATCAACATGCCATGCTGTCAGCGTGACACAAGGCCCATCCGTGCGCGTGACCCTCAAGAGCTCGTTCTGGAAGCAGTCCTGTGGCATTTCTTGCTTGCTCGTAAAGCTGTTTTGTTTGCGGCTGCAACAGTCCTGCATCCAGTACAACTCGAAGATGGGCGGGATGTATGTGATGATCTGCGCATGCGGAAGCAGTCCAGTCTTGTGCCCGGGATCTCAACTTTCCGAGGCCGCAGCGACCAGCCAAACGAAAAGACCCAAGCTCACAAGATCGGCGAGGTTCTCCTGCCACGGCAAGTGAGACCGCAGGATGCAGCACCCTGTGAAAATCCGCAGCCAGGCTCCAGCATGGGCAAATTCTTGCAGAAGAAGCCAGCCAGCTTCGACAACAGGCTGATTTTGATGAGCTTCTCCTTGCGAGATGGATTTTCATGGTCATGATGAGCGTTGAATTTGAGAGCCCTAGGTCCTGGTCAGGGGAGGAAGGGAGAGAGAATAGCTCTGGCTTTGCCATGTACAGGGACATGTACGCAACGTCTCCCATCAGCAAGTGCTATGCACAGTCCACAACCTGCGTTCGGTGGCTCTTGCACACACACACACACACTTATTTCTGGTGCGTGGGGATGCAGCAGAATGCAGACCTGCTTTTAACTTAAGCAAAGAATGAGGGAACACAGGCGAACAGGGTGCCAGCAGGTCAAACGAAAAACCGCTGGCTGCTGAAGATACGTGTTGAGGTGGAACCTCCTACATGTGCGAAATGAAAGCAGCCTGTCAGCCAAATCCAGTTGGCCCTGTGCGGAGAGGGCATCCGTCGCATTTCGACAGAATTCTATCGCCTCGCAGCACGAGCTTCAGTCCTCCCCCAGCGAGCCAAAGTAGCCCAAAGCCAGGCCCAGGATGAGCGCCATCCCAGCCTGGCGGCTCTGGCGCTCAGTGTTCTGTGGCGCTCGTGGCCAGTGGACTCGTGGCCTGCGAGAAGTTGATGATCAAGCTTATGTGCAAGACAATCTCAGCATGCTGGCAGAGGGCACAATGTGTGCACCTCGGAGCAGAGCGGCCCAGTGACGCCAAGCAAGTCATGCAAGTGTCAAGTGTCGAAGCTGGGCCCGATTCGTGCACTCCTGAGTGCTCTCAGGTTGACTTCCCCTGCAGAGCAAAGGAACCATGACGAAGGAACGGCGAAAAGATTGCATTTCTGGCCTGCACACGCTTCCGCCACACTGGACGATACGCGACCGCAGCCCCGGCATGCACTGTGCAGGGCGGTGAGGGCGGAGCAAGGGAGGCCCAAAACTACAAACCAAAGCGGCAAAGCAGCCTGCTCAAAGCACTTGCATGTGGACCATGGGCCGACGGTCCATGGCGGTGCATCGCTGTTCACCTTCGGGCTCTTTGCTCGGGCACGCCGTCTCTCTGCACTTCCGATGGCCTGCTGAAGCTGCCTCGATTCAGATGGCACTTCCAAGAAGGAATCCTTAGAGCCGCCACGCATTTATCCTGTTTTAGGTTGCTGGTTTCCTGAAGCTCTGAGACCGCTGCCAACGTCGGTGGCTCTTGCCAGGATGGCGTCTTGCATGGAAGCTCCGCCCTGTTGGTGCATGGACGTCCGACATACCCAGTCTTTCAAGCACAATGCAGCATCAGCCGAGATACGCTTCCGACGTTTCCAAAACATCCAGTCGTCTGCCGCCTGCGCATGCACTCCATCATTGCAAAGCCTAGATCCCAAACAAGCATCAGGTCATGAAATTTCTCGTCATAGGCCTGTCGAGTTGCACCAACCTTAAGTATCGATCTGCATCGAACAGCACCGTGTTTGTAGCTGAAGTCAAGAAGACATGTTTGAGTGGAATAGCAACAAGACACTGCAGGACATGGCACAGTGAAGTTCGTGCGTACACACAACAAACTACATATACATATACATATACATATACATCTACATATACATATACGTATACATATACATGTACATATACATATGATTAAACATATGCTTAAAGTGGTCGAGACATGTACACATATGTATGCCAATTCATACCGATCGCTCTGTCTCGCAATTTTTTGCGACCGCGGGATAGGCCGCACAGGCGACCATCGATGAACCGATCTCATCCGTCCGATCGCTCGCACGCCGACCCAGACATAAGATAGTTGGCTCAACGAACCAAGCATCTTCGAACCATCCAGATACTCCCAGGCCCTGCTTTCCCTCAGGGTGCGAGACCTGAGACAGGATCCATCCGCAGGTTAGACTTGTCGCCGCGTGCCGGCATCGAATTTGTCGGGCCACGATGTACACCGAGCATTTTACCTTGAGCACGAGGTCCCAGATGAGCTCGAACACTTTAGCCGAGAAGTCCTTGGTCCGAGCCGCCTTGACCGGTTCCGAATCAAGCTTACGTTGATGATGATCTTTAAAGATCTCGATCGCAGCGACCACCGCTAACAACTCGATCATGCAGATCTGCGTTTTCCGTGGGAACCACCTGGACATGATCACAAAGGAAACTGCTAAGGCGAGCCTTCCCTCGAAAACAGGACGCCGCCGATCATCTCCACTTGCACGACCCGTCAGTGAACAAAACCACATCAGTCTTCTTTGGCCCCGTAAGCAGGGTGCAGAGGGATCGGCCACGGTGGTAGACGAGCGTCTTCCATTTTGAAGAGCAAAGATCAAAGCCGGGGACAAGTCCGAGCGAAGAGGGCCCCGCCCTTTTTGCGTCTGGGACATGACCCGCAGAAAAGCACGGCCGATCTTGCCCGACAACTGCGAGGCGCCAAACATAAGCTTGCCGGACGAGAGAACTCCCGCGGCCAAAATGGCCTCGATCGCCTCTCGGAGCTCTTCCCAAGTGAACTGGGCAAAATGGAAAAAGCCGACTGAGCAGTCTGTTCGACCGCAAAGCCGTAGTTATCGTCATCGCCACACACATATACAGATACATACATACATACAT